>VYXD01016019.1:88364-147691 GCA_013397195.1 Hylia prasina
GGCCGGCTTCCCTCGGTCCCTGCGCGGTTCTGCCACGCGGGGGACGGACCAAGAACCGCTCCTTCGGGGCAGGGCTGGCAGCGGGAATGCTGCCGCACCTGAGTGTGAAGGCATTAAAAAAAAAAAAAAACCAAAAAACCAAACCCAATAAAACCCCCCACTACCATAAGGAGAAAGAAGTGCAAAACACACATGCGAAATGCAGGATGCAATTAACTTTACCTATAACAAGATCAGAATCCAATTTTTTTTTTTGGTTGGTCTTGATTTCCTTCGTGTTTATTGGGATGTATTAGGGTTAATTAATGATTGATGGCTCAAAAATGGATTTAAATGGAGTTAAGGTGTTTTTCATTTCAGTTTCACATTTTAGTTATAAAAATAATTATTTTTTAAGTTGCTGGTTGTGCTGAGTACATTGAAGATCTTTAGAGACATTTTGTTTCTTATGAGGGAAAAACGTTTTGTGTCATACTCGTGTTTCACAGATACATGAGTAGAACGGACAGTTTTCTAATAGTAGAGCGTTGTGTGTGGATGCATGTTGAGGTTCAACTGATAGGCAAGAAGTGGCATTTGGGAAGGTTTCTTATTAAGCTGAAGTTCACCCTCTTCACTTAAGGAATGAAAAGCCTTTGTTGTATGCAGTTTGTAGACAAAACATGTTAAGAATATCCTGTTGTATTACCGATTAGTAAGGCTAATCTCCAAAAATCACATCTGACTTTTACTACGTGCTGCATTTCTTCATTCATTTTCTATTTGTCTGCATGTGTGTCTTCTACTTACATCTTGCACTGCTGTCCATTCCAGGGGCATTACACTGGCATGAAGAGGCTATAGCAGTGTGGAGAGAGACCCAGCTTTTGGTGATTAGGGGCAAGGAAAGAAGTCAGAAAGCTAGTAAAATTATTCTAATGCTTCTCAGAGTAATTTATTGCTTTTCAGTCTTCCAGCAAACACAGACAAACTTCAAATTGTGTAGCAATTTTGTCCCAACCCTCTACAATAACTGATTTCTGCAAGCGTTTTTGGTACCATGGCTGACACTTGCCTAGAAGCTGCACTGATTTCCATAAGAATACTCCTAAAAACAAAGGATGCCATTGTGGAAGCATGGAACAGCTTAGCTTGGTGATTGTTGATTGACTTTTTAGCCAGTGAAATGAAATTTCAACCCTTTCCTCCCGCTTTCCTTGGTAATATTGAATCCTCAGTATTGAGTAGTGACCAGTTGAATATTGGAAAAATGAGGAGGACACAACCAGTTTTACAATGAGGCATCTTCAAGATGACAAAGACATCCCAATAGGTTTTTGAAAAGAGGGAAGTTCTGTTGCTTTTCTTAATTTCTTTTGTTTGGGGCTTTTTTTCTTTTTCCCCACTTTGTGGACTTTTCATATTGTCTTTGATACAATTGGGTTTGGACCACAATGAGCAACATAGTCCACATGGACCTTATACATAAAAAGTGTTTCCTTCCAGTAACTTTTCAAGGTGTAGGTGCACAACCAAACTTCAATCTAAGCAATAGAGGCAAATATGTTATTCATAGGAGGCTCAGATTTTTATCAGTTTTTATAGGAAATCATAGGAATGTGTACAGATAAGCAGATGCAATATGTTTTACCCATGTGTGAAGTATTAAGTAGAACTGAGACTTGACAAGTCTGTCTTCTTCTGTCTGGGATTCCCTGACTTGTTTGCTGTGGCATAATTTAGCAAACTCTTATGAGTCAACAGGCAAGTGTGTGAACAAAGGAGAAAGAAAGAAAAAAGAATGATGGGAGAAAGGAAGGGATTTATATTTTCTAGACCTTTTATTTGAGAGCAATTCCATGGGCGTGATGCTTCTATGGTGGAATAAGCTGTCAAGCAAATGAGTCTCTAGGTAAAAACATGACAATTATTAGGACATTGTGATTTTTGTTTGCCCAAATTTTGCACCTGCCCTTTTGAGTGCCCTTTTTCCTGTGTCCTCAGAAACATGTAGCAATCTCATGTTGCTTTGCTTTAGAGCCAGACCTGGACTCTCTGGTAGCAAGTGACAGAAGTTTTGTGTGTAATGTGTGAATCTGAGGCTACAAACCTGTGCTTGTGAAAGAAAGATATGGAGATTCAGATAGTGAGTTTAAACTTTACTTTTTCCATCTGTATGTCTTTTCCAGATGCCCTTTTCTGTGTCTTAAAATACAAATTATATATACCTTAACATATATAGTGTATGCCCTTGTTTACTCTGTGTATTTCTGTACAACCTTGTTACTTCCTTAACTACGTCTTTGTTAACATACAAGATCAGGAACTTTATGTATTTTCATTTCTTCTGTTGAGAAAAATAATGGAGTAATTGCATATGACTACTAAAGTTTCTGGGTAACACTTTTTGTCAACATTTTATTTTAAGTTGTATTATTCAAGCCCTGTGAAAATAGTTCAGCCCTTGGTTCCAGGTTCAGGAGGATCTTATGGCCTACTGTTTCCTTCACCTCTCTCCATGATTCATAACATGATAACTCAAGCAATCTGAGCAGATTTGCACACATATTTGCCTGTATTATAGGCAAAAGAGTCTCTTCAAGGAAAGTTTAGACAATTTCCAGTTTCTGTGTTCACCAAAATGATGATCACGTAACAGAAATGGGAAGAGAATCATCGTGTGTGCTCCCCAGCAATTACATTATAGACTTTAAAAAAAAGGTAGAAAAGACAGGGAAAATGAATAACCCTAAAGCTCTTAAAAGAAGTGTAAAACAAGGATCTAAACTTGAGGGTGTAGGTTAAACAGCACATTAGATTTCACAAGACTCAAGTAATCCTCACCTAGCATGCAGGGAGTTACAATGAAATGTTTCTTCCAATCTACAAGAGACTTAATAGATACCCTATGATTCACCTGTAATTCCCTATCTGTCTAAACTGCTCAGTCCATAAATCTTTCATCCCCTATCCTTCTTCTAATCATGAGCCCCATCAGTTCTCTCTCACCACTGCCAGTTTATACTCTGTCCAAACACATCAATCCTTTGCTTCAATTAACTCTGTCCTCCAAACTTCTCCATTCATTCATCTGTCCTTGCCCATGGTGAGACCCAAGTGCGGACCATCCTCCTGCCATCCCTGGCCATCTCTGTGTGACCTCCATAAGGGCATTTTTCTTTTCTTCCAGTGCTGTATCATCCATCTTTTTTTAGCCATTGTCAGATCTGTTCTCCAGGTCTGCCAAGTCATGTTCTCATAGAGTAAATTTGTTTCCCAGGTGTCCTCCAGCTTTTTCCTTTGTAAGTAGTGAGCACATTGAGTGTATTTGTCCTCTTTCCATACTCAGCTCGTCTCTTGCTCCTCAGTAAGAGGAGTAAGTTTGTTTGATTCTTTTACCAACAATATGGATGTGGCAGGAGAAAATTAGTTTGCAGGCAACAGCAGTGTGAATTGGCAGCCTACTGGTTGTCCCCAGATGAGAGGAGATACTTCTAGTTTTGATCTGACTTCGTAATACAACTGGTTTCAGACAAACTCTGTGCTTGTAATGTTTAAATTTAATCTAAGGAGAGTAGGAGCCAGAGCCCAGAAAGTCTTGTCTTCAGACAAGTGCTTGAGTTTCTGAGCCACAGACTTTTCTTGCGTGCTGTTTGGGCCCCAAGTGTCATCTTTTTCTCCTTGCATCCTGGGACAATAGAAAAGGAAGATGTTCCTTGTCCATCTTCCCTTAATCTACCTTGAACCTGGTAACTGAATAGTTTGTTAGGGCTGATGGGCTATCAGAGACCTAAAACAGAGTCCTGAGACCTGGCAAGAGCTGGAATTGAGGTCCCTCACTTCCACATGAAGCAATTCTTTCCCAATACATCATTCCTTCTCTTTCTCCTCAGTCTTTTGAGGTAAAGTAGCTGCCATGTTTGTATTGTAGTTCATGCTGCCTGGATCTTCACCTGGCTCAGAGCACAGGGATTCCTTCAACCAAGGTGTGGCATTGAATTCAAAAGTCCTTTCATCCTGATTCTGTATCACTGTGAGGTTGATCTAAGTTCCCTACCTGACAAAGTTCTGCATCATCCCCATCCCTCTGGAGAAATTTTCAGGCTGAGGAAAGAAACACCTTAAGTAGCAATTAGAAAGTGGTTTTTTCTATATCACTTTCTTCAGTTTAGGGGAAATCATTCTGCATAAACTCTGCATAAACCCTCTTTGCCATTTTGAGCAAGAGAAGAAATGACAGGCATAAAAAATAAACTTAAGTGTGCATCTTTGTTATTTCCTATAATAATTAAATCTGTTCTTAATAGTGTTCTTTATGTCCTTAAAGGGGCATAAGAAAGAATTTGACTCATCTGTTAAAATAGGATTCACTTGCCAACAATGGTGACTTTTCACATTAAGTTGGCTATAAAGGTGACTACATATTCAAAAAGAACCATATCTGACTATGACATCTAATACATAACTCCTTGATGCTTTAACTATTTTATGTGCCTGTTTGACATCAGACACGATTATCAATTAAACATTTGGCTTGGTTTTTGTTCTTCTAGCTCTTTTCTTTCTAAAAGTAACTGTAGAAAGGTAAGGGAAGAAATTTTGTCATTGTAAGACACTTGCCATGAGCAAATGTGTTGTGTTGCTTAAAACACACTTTTAAGTGTCCTGCAGTACATTCTTAAAAAACCCCAAGGCTTAAGGAACTTTTTTTCAAGTCTTCATTAAAACTTCAACAGTCAAACTAGTGATAGAAAGCTCCAAAAAAGCCCCTAAAGATGAAAAGTAAAGTGATCCTCCAAACCAATATAGGTGTAAGAACAAATTACCTAACTACAGGAGGAGATTCGCTGCATATGGTGCTGCCTGGGGCAAATATGGAAAGCTAAACTAATTGCAACAATGTTTGTAACTTGCTTTTGTTCCAAGAATGCAAAGACTTTAGGATTTTACTAAGAACAGCTGGACAAAAGTGTTGTAAACTCATTTTCATTCCTTATGAAACTCTCCAACTTACTAAACTTCTTCTAACTGCAATTCTTGCCACACCCAACATAATATGTGAAAGTCAAATGCTTTTCTTTCACTCTCCTTTATCACCAGTGGTAGTTGTGACTCAGATAAATTACTCTGCAAGTTTATGTCTCAAATCCACCCTAGCTGTGTAAAGAATTTTATTTGTGATAAATGAATTTAAGGATATGGCTTGACTCTTTGGACCTATGTTTGAGTTTTTATAGCTGACAACTGAAACAAAAAATCCTTTCTGTGTTAAAAAATCGAACAGGAAAATTAAACAACTTGTCTGCAGGCAGACAGGACTGCAGACAATTCTAACTGAAATATTTGAATATAATAAAGCCAACTTCAGTCCCCAGATAAGGCCCTGATGCAGCTAAGTATTTTTGGCTAATAACCCTTCCAAATATTTTTCAAAAGAAGAAAAGAGCTGTTCTTGAGAACATTGCATCCCTAAGGTCAAAGGAAATTCAAAAAGTGTCACTGTTTCCCATATCAGGGTATGGTTATCAAGTTTAACTGCCCATGGCTTAAAAATGAAGCACTGAAGAAACTGTTTCAAATAACTTTCAGATTGGGTGTGCTGTACATGGATGAAAGCAAGGCACTCTTTTGAACTATCTCCATTCTGTTATGCAAAGATAGGAACACTTCCTCTGGGTGAAATACGAGAGGAATGAGAGAATGGAAAGTATGGCAGAAGGAATTACGAGGTCCAAATATTCTTCATCTTGCATGGAGATTTGACACTGAGAGTTAAATTTATCTCTGCTGAAGGGTGTTTTGGAGTCACCCAGAGCCTGTGTTTATTAATGAACATCATATCAGAAAACAGCCACAGTAAGGAGAGGACCACCAAATAAATATCTGAATAATGAAAATGACTAGATGGCAAGCAAAACCAAAAAGCAGTTTTCTTCTCTTCTAAGGGGAAAAGAGTACATTTTCTGTAACTTTACAGCCATGGTGGAATGAAGATTATTACATAATTTGTGTTCAACACATTACCCAAACAAGAATTTTAATTTTCTAGTTCCTCAACACTGTGCAGGATAAGGGGTATTTCTCTACCTTGAAGCATCATCTTGGTTGAAAAAGATCAAAACCATACTTTAATCAAAACCACAGGGTTCTGTCCATAACAGTTCAACTTGAGAAGTACAAAGCTTTCAATCTTGAAATATACATGTAATGTATAAGGTACAAAGTTAACTCTTGGATGTGTTTTGAGATAGGGAGTTTTTTCATCTTAAAAGTTGTGGTAACAAATATTAAAATGTAGTAAGCATAAATGGCTAAGAGAAGGATGGGCATTTTCATGAGTCTTGCCATACTCAAACTTGATTGCAAAGGGGTGTTTTGTTTCTATCAGTACCTTGTGTAATTAAAGTGTTTTTGCATGTGTTTGCATGTAAATTGCAATTGCAAATTTCTTTTATTATTATTATAGCCATATAATTATACATACTATAGCCATAATATAAGCAACCATCCTGACTTTTTTTTTCAAGTAAGAAATAAGTCTTAAAATCCCTGCTAGGAGAAATTTGAAGTAATCTGAATGATTTCTTTATCCTCTCTCAATATAATTCCTTTAATGTCTGTCATGTATGACAGAGCCAGTGTGCAAATATGCAGTAGCCCATTCACGCTGGCAGCATAGGTCACAACTGTATTTCTGTAAGAACACGTGTTTTGAATATTGTTTATTTAAATATTGCAGCCTGTTTTTCAGGAAAGGTTATCCTGTATCTGCAAGAATAGATTTTTTCTGTCATTAGGATAAATCTCTGGTTTATTATCTGAGGTCACAGGTATTTACATGCAAGGAAAAAAAATCCCTATAGGCTCAAAATGGCTCCCTGATTTTTTTGCTGATGGTTACCCTAGTTGCTATTTTAGGACATTTCTTAATGGGTATGTGTTTGCTTCACTTGATAAATAACTTTAAGTGCAAGTACAATACCTTTTCCCATTCACTGGTGCCAATGAAACAATTTCACTTTATGCAACTCCCAGCAATAGGCAGCACTTTAAAAGATGAAATTGGGTGAAACCCATCTTGATCTGTGCCAAGGCATGCAGAACACTGCGAAGCAAAATACATCCATTTCATTGTGATACTTTTTGAAAGGCTGCATAGCTGATAATCTGCTGCTGCCAAAGTGCCCTGTGTGCCCAGCATCACCAGACTAACTAATGAGACACAAGTCCTGTGCTAATCAGCAGAGATCAGAAGAGGCAGTGGCCATAACCTTGCATTGATCCAGAGAGAGCCCAACCATAGGTGGAAGATATTATTCAGAATGTTTCTTTCTGACAACGGGAACCAAGTGTGAATCCTACAGCTTTTCTGCTCATCTGCTTATCATCACAGATCGAGACAGTCAGAAGGGAAATCTATATACTTTGGGAATAGAAAAATAATGCAAATTTCTCCTCACTGACCTCTGTATGACTCTGCAATGCATTTCTAATCTCAGACTACACACATCTTCTTATCCTGCTGTCAGGAATAACCTGTAATAAGACAACCACTAGATATTTCTTGCAGTCTGGTACAAGACAGGTCTGCCCTTTTCTGCTGAGATGATTGTGGGTGATTCTAAAGCTCTTTCTCGTTTTATTTTAGCTATAATATACCATGTTGCTTGGGAGAATGGTTCAAACCCTCACACATCTCTGGGAAGGCAGGAAAATTTCAGCTGACCTCAGTTACTCAGATTTTCATTGATTCTTGGCTGAGCTACAGTAATGAGAAGCATGAGAGACTAAATATTTAGAAAACACTAGGCCATATAAAATCATGCAGCACATTTCCTGCTGGGGCTGCCAGAAGCATGTGGACCCTACTCTTTGCATCCTATCAAGTTCAAGGCTTCTGTCTCAATATCCAGGGAGTTTAACGTTTTTGGTCCAGAGTAAGCAGAATTTTTCAGGCTCTGTAGATAATGTCTCTTTCTGGCCTGATGGAATGTAAAATGCAGTAAAACCTCTGCAAAACACAAGATCTTTTAGGGGTGTGTGCTAAAGCACTATGAAACCTATTCACTGGGGACTTTAAGAACACATTTAAATGCACCCTTCTCTCTGAATACACTCCTCTAGGTTGGAGTCATGTCTAGATTGATTGTACAACACAGAGGGGGTTTGTTTGTTTGTTTGAAGATTGTTTCTCAGTCATCAGTCAAACATGAGAGTCAAACAGGACAGCTGCTGGTCAAACCCACCCAGAACACAGAAAGATGCTTAGAATTGTGTATATTGCATGGGTGGCATCAAAGTGCCCTGAAGGAGAAATTGTGCATCACTCTGAGCACTGTTTCAGAGTGGGAGGAGGAGGAGAGGAATGTGTGGCAGGTTCCAGCTCTTCCATGAATGTCCTCCTGTTCTGCTAGAGCTGCTCTCTGGCAGGTAAGATGGATAGGTTGGACTACAGCCATGTCTCCTTGTAGCCTTGCTTGTCTGCATAAGATACAGCCGTTCCTTTGTCTCCTTGTGCTGCACTAAAGAGTCACAGGACTTGTCCCAGCCAAAGTCACTAAAAATAGTTTCTGTAGTGAGTGACTTTTATTTTTTTGTGACAGTGATTTGCCACATAATTATACACATTATAGCCATAATATAATATATATAGTTATATGCAGGTGAACAGGTAGAAGCTCTGACATGGGGGCTTTGCATTTCTCAAGCTTTCTTTCGGGAAAAATTGAACTTTGGAAATCTCTAGGTCTGCTCTCTCAACTATATTTCAGGGAAAAAACACCAGAATTAGAAGTGTTAATATCTTCACACTTAAAAGATATGAATAATCTACAAGTTCGTAAACATACCAGTTTTCAGATGAAGGTAATACCTTTCTACCAAATCTTAGCAACAAGAAGCAATACAACAGAATACATGAAAATAAACATCTACATGAAGACCTTTACATGAAGGGAGAGAAGTTACAAATTTCTGCTCTGCTCCAGGTAGCTTTATCTCTATGTCAAAGAAAAGCATGGTCTAGAAACCTATATATATTATGAAGGAATTTATTTTTTATTAAAACCACATCCCCTTTTCAGGATAAACAGGGACAAAACAAGAAATCCAAATGTACCTCAAGTGAGATTATTCCTTTTTCTTTTTTCTTTTATTTTTGTTGTTACAAAACTTATTATTCCAGTTGTGCCCTTTCAACACTTTCTGACAACAGCCCATTCTTCATGTAAGAGTAAATCTGTTAGTGTAGGTGGCACTGGAATATTAGTTGGAAACTCAGTTCCTGAGCCTGCTCCTCCCTCTAGTGGAACACATACTCTTCTCAACAGTAATTCTGGAGAAAAGGGATGGAAATACATAACCTTGACAGCATATTTTTCTTCTTCTCTATGACTTCTTAAACTGGCTCAGAAAACTGAATAAGGTAAGAACTGCTCCCACAGGCAGCTAAGAATTTAAATGCTGCTCCACCTGGACACCTGGTGGTTAGAGCTCCTGCTGGAGTGCAGGAGGAAGGTGACTGTTTTGATCTGCTTTGTTGTTTTTCCTTGGTGCTTGGGAATACCCTGTGGATGTGTCTGTCACAGAGGTGTGACACCCCTCTCCAAGAATCTGCTTCAACTGCAACACTTTTTAATTGGCTGGTACTAATCATCTAAAGTAGAATGACTGTAGCTCAGAAGTAAAATGCCCATATCAATCTTTTTCAAATTAAAACAAACAAACAAACAAACAACAAAACCAACCAACCAAACAAAACCACAAAAGAAAAACAAAACCCCAGACAAAACTACAAGCTGTCCAATAGCTAATGTTATGTGATTAAAAAATAAAAGTAAATGCAATACCATATATTAGACAACCTATCTTTCTACTAATGTTATTTTTGTTCAAACATAGCATTTCTGTTTCTGTAACAATTAGCTACTGGTGAAGAATAGAGGGGATTCTCTATGAGAATGGAGATTACACACCTGATTTGGGTTCCTGTAGGGAATGTAACATGGATGTAAGGAAACAAAACAAAGCTGGGTGTTCAGCTGCACTATTACCTGCCAGCAATTTTCAATGGTTTCCATGAAAACTGTTTGAATAATAGAGAAACCATTTGAAGGGGGATATCTGAGGACCTATTACTTGCCTGGCTCAGCAGGGGCTGGCAAACACTTGTCTGCCACACTGAAGTCTCTTCCCTCCTCCTCCATGACTCAAATCCATCTACAACTTTCCTTAGACTTTTGGGAAACTAAAGGTTATCACAGCATTAAAAACTTGAAAATGTCTATGTATGCTAATTATTCAATGATATGCTATGTTTAATTAATGCCATATGGTTTTGAAATGTCTTAGTGGCTTTTTCAGCTGATTACATTTCCAGTTACAATTTCTTGTTACCTTACGTATTAGCACCACAGTAAATAAACGCCAGCATCAGGGTTTCAACCTGTAACTAAATAACCTAATTCTGTTTTGCCTGGGTCAGTAGAAACATATTGACTAGAAACAGGTCATCAAGAAACACCAAGGCTCTGGATTCTCTAGATCAGCAAAAATAGTACAGATGAGAACAAAATGTTTGAATTTGCCTGAACTTTGTCCATAAGTCTTTACTTTAAAGACTTTAAAGTCTGCTGAGAGCTTTTGAAATACAGAATGTTAGGGAATGAATGCACTGAGAACACAAGGATAATAAATAGGAAAGGTACTGCACATTAGGTTGTGAATGGTTCCTTAAGTATATTTTTCTTAAAGTGGTATATGATTTATGGAGGCTGCCTGTGTGAATTGTACCTCCCACCAGTAGCTTCTCCACACAGAGAGAGAACAGCTTATTGCAGCTGTCAGCTGATGAAATGACTCCTGCAGTTCAAGCAGTTGCAGCTTTGGGCTGAAAACTGGTTCTGACATTTTTGGCAATGTATACTGATGTCCTGTGGCAGAGGCTTTTGTTTTGCCACGATGTACAACTACTGCAGTGAGAAAACACCATGAAGACTGGAGTACCAGAAACCATTCTATCATTAATCTGCTGTTATGTTTTTTTGTTGAGCAGCAGAAAGTCCACCAAATTTTGTGCAGAACGTAATCTTTCAGGTCAGTGTAATTTCAGTGTGTACAATTACTTTCTTAAGATGTAAAGTTTAAAAAAAGGATAAAAAGAGTAAGGGCCTGAGATTGCCTTTACAGAGGGTAATTGCATATCCATGTTGGAGCTTTGGCTATCTGGGCACAGGAGGAAATATCTTCATGGGATATTCTTACTTTGTAAAGCCCTTAGGTCAAGAGATGCATCATCTTAAAGGCATGCTGCATCTAGATTTTTTTTTTTTTTAATTAGCAAGTCCAAATATCATGCAAATGAATGGATAAAGCAGCTGGAAATAGTCTGATTCATTGCTGTACAGTTTATGGCTGTGCACGTAACTCACAAAGATGTGATGGCAATTCCAGCATTTATACCTTATTTCTCTGAGTGTAAATGCACCCACAGACCTCTTATTACAGTCTAACTGGAGGGCTGGTGAATAATCTCAGCATGGTTGAGTAGCAAATGTTGGAGGATAATTGGATCTGCAGGCTAAGATAGTATGAGCATGGAAGGTCTGGTAGGGAAGATTGATAGGCTGTTATTTTATATCATGTTTGAAATCCACTTTTTGTTTGTAATTTTATGTGCAAGATAAGTTCCCTTTAAAAGTTTAAAATTATAAGTTTTGATTCAAATGAAAGACTGAGGTTAATGTTCCCTAAATAATGTCTCTGTAGTCATAAGCTGGTGAGCAGAGCATGCTGAAGAGTTCATTCAATAAAGCTTATAAGCCTTTAATTAAATTGTGAAGCCATTTATACAAAGCTTTAAAAGTGGATCTTTGAATGTAAATTTGATACACTGGGTTGAGGATACTCAAGCAATATGTGTTCTTACAGTGTACTGTACTTATAGGATCCTTTTCCTCCCCAAGTGAGACTTCAGTGAATTATTGTGTATTAAAAGACAAAGAAAAAGGTGCAGCTGAAGCACTCTGGATAAATTCTGGCCTTTGTCATCTCTTTACAAAGCTGCTAGTGTTTTGTTGGGATTTTTTAGCAAGCCTAACTTGGACAAGTGCTGCTGCAATAAGCCTTTAAATAATATTATTATCCCTTTGTCCCTTGTCTGTCCATTTTGTCTCCTTTTGATAAGAAATCTGTTCTTTCATTGTTGTTTATCTTAGGACACTTAACAGCTCAGGGTAGGATACATTCTGTTCACTTCTTTGTGAAGTTTTTCTATTTAAAATGTGCTTGATAAAGCCATAGTCTGTAGGATAAAACTCATCTGAAAGGTGGGGACTCAGTCACACTGGTTGTCAGGCTGGGTTTCACTGTGGTGTTGTCCAACAGAGCTGAGATTTAGTACCTGAAATTGGGATGATTTTGCAATGTCCTCTTTTCACATGCTTCAAACAGGTAACTTACAAATTACAATGACAGCCACTCTGTGTTCATAGCTAATCTTGGAATCTGACCCTGCAGTTCAATTTGCTTAAGAGGCTGAGGTCTCAAAGATACCCAAGTTCCTGCAAGTGTCAGAGGAGGAGAGAGAGACCCAAATTAAGGTTCACATGACCATAGCATTTACCTGTTCTGTGGGTCTCACTGGGTGACTGAGCAGCGTGTACTTGGCTGGCTGAAGAGAAGCAGGCTGCCCCAGACCAGTCCCAGATCCTTTCCTGTTTTGTCCCTCTGCATGATTTAGGCATGTGCTGGTGGGAAATTGGGAAATGTGGAGCTGACCTGCTGATGTGCACAATATTCCACTGGGGCTGGAGGGAAGGAAAATGGGTTGTAACTAGCACTGTTGTAATAGAGCTGGAGGAGGGATTGAGGACCTGAATCTTTAGGAAGGGACCCTTCACAGCACAGGATGTTCATTGCAGGCATCACTGGGACAACCTATGGCATTTTTTCAGAAGAAGCTGAATGGCACAACTTGCAAAGGAGAAGGAAGCCGGGGGGGAGCAGAGAGAAAATAAGGTGTAGTTGTTATCAGTAGTAGTTCCTGAAAATGTAAGGACATCCCCTAGATTTACTGACAGGAAACAAATCCATAAATTGCCTGTTGCTCTGTCCCTCACAGTTTATTTTGTGATATAATTATATAACTGCAATTACTTAATAATTGCAGTTATTAGATCTCCATTCAAATGGAAGACATTATATGACATAATTTTAGGTCTGGGTTTGACCAACTATATGGGACTGTAGAAGATGCAATGTATTTAGCCTTTACCACAGCAGGAAGGGAGAATTAGTATGTCTTTAGCTTTTATCATACATTGTTAATACCTTAAATGACTAGTGTAAATTATATAAAGGTGATTTTTTTTTTACTTTAATAAACCTATTTAATAGCTGTCTCTGAATCCTACACGGTAGCTGCAAGTAAACAGCAAAGTCTTTAAGCAGTCTAATGTGGAATACTCTTTTTTTCATGCTATAAAACTTTTTTCTTTTATCAGTGTTTAAAAAAAATGATAAAGTTTGAGATGGAAGTATCTATCTCCACTTCAATAATTATGGTCTGTACATTTCAAATCTAAATTATGACAGGAAATTTCAGTATTCTTACTTTCAAGCTTCAAATGAAAAGCTCAAACTGCTTCAGACTATAGAAATTGTTAATTGTGAATAAGATTTAGAGAATATGAGAGGGAAAATGAGCTTCAGCCCAACTTTGAATTCCTGAAGCAGCAACCTGGGATTCAGTACTTGGTTTCAGTCTCACACATTACACACTAATTGGCAGACAGGACTTTCTCCTTTCTGGGAATTGAATTAACCTTTGGCTGGAGAACTGCTGAAAAATGTATAATCCATAACTCTGCTGTACAGCATTGTGGTGGAAAAGGGCCTGAGTTTGATTCTGTTTCTCAGTGTTTCAGAATTCTCTACCACATTAGCAGTCGAGAGGTGATTTTAAAGGCCTGCAGTAAACTCAGTTGAGTTCACAGAAAATTGGTTTTCCAGTTGAATGTTAGTTACTATTTTGCTTTCAGGCTTGCCTAGCACGAACACCACCCTCACTGTCTACACTTCTAGTACTCACCAATATTCCCAGTCTCAGGTAAAAGTAACATCTGCAGGTGATGGTATCTTCAGTCTAACAAAAAAGTAATTGTTGTGGGTAGTTTTTTTCCTACTATTTTGTTTTGTTGTGCTGTTTTGTTGGGTTTTTTCCCTCCAAGAATAAGGAGTAATTAGACTGCACTAGAAAATAATCTTGTAGAAGTGATGCCTTAGAACCAAATTAAGAGGAGTTTGGAGACAAATACACATACATGGAACTTACAGCTGGATGGTTCAGTTCATTTACAAGCTAAACAAATCAGTGTGGGAAAAACCTTCCAGGTGTGGGCAACCCCTTAATAAGCATCCTACCCACCAATCAGTATGGGTTAATTTGTTTGTTTTTTTTCTTTTTTTCTGAAAAGCATGTTTCGTGTCTTGCCTGCACCCCTCCAAAACTGTGGCAAGCAATGTTTACTGAGTCAGCTTGCCATCATCAAACCTGATCCAAATCTCTGCATCCATGGCTTCAGGGAACACAAGGACAACAGTTGCAGATCAGTTCTTTGTCTGCAGGTTGAATTGAGCACTATTATGTGGAGCTAATGCCTTTGAACATGATCAGAAGGAAAGTAATGCTGTGACAGATTTGGAAAAGGCTAAATTTTTAGGTTTTGTTCATTTATGGACAAATTTTGAGAAAACTCAGTGCCACCAAAGGCATAATGAAAGTGTCTGGCACCACTTTTACCACAAAATAAATTCCCATTCCTTGTGCAAAACATGAATAACAGTGTGCTGATTTACATTGATCTCTCTGCGAACAGATGAATAGTAAGGATGAGCAGTTTCTGTGAAAAGAGGCTGATAAATGCAACACAGGAAGCAATGGTCCTATTTATTTTGGTTTTTAGGCAGTGTGGTCTTGAGAACTGACTTCTGGAGCTCACAGAAATATTGTAGAAAATAAAACAACAGGAAAAAGAAAAAGAAAAGCCATAGCAATCTACATTAAAATAACCTCCATTAACAATTAAATTATATCACTCAACACTGGATATATAGAATGAATGTATTAGAGGAAATTGAACACAAAAGGAAAATCAGAAGCACAGCTTTTTCTGTTCTTCTTACACAATTACTTTGAATATATTTATCTTTGGGAATGAAAAATTTTAAAAGCTACTATGCCATAAATGGAAAAATCAAATTGAATTCAAGTTTATGACTATTAAAATATATAATTGCTTTCATTGTGACAAAATGATTAGCAGTATTTGTAATAGCAGAAACATGTAATTTCTAACTTTTCAGTTGGAAGAAGTCACTCCCATTATATGCAAGTTAACATCTGCTAGTCAGAATACTGGGGTTTGCACAAGGACTGTTGAAAGACATCATAGTCATTATAATTAGTACTGAAATAATAGAAAATAAATAAGTAATCCCATTATCTGTATTGACAGAAATGAAAAATCTTAGACCAAATTATTCCTGTTTTCCAAGTTTAAAATGAGTAAGTGTGGCAATCGATTACTTCTTTTACATTGCCTCTGTTGTACCACCAGCCTTATTGATTGGTTTCAATTAATGTATGCCAACAAGTAAATTAACGTAGCACCTGAGGCATAATTCTCTGGTGGTTCGTGTACACTGACTTCTTAGCATTCTTGCTGTTTTAATTCCTACTGAGCATTTTGCTGGGAGCTACAATATTTTTCAGTCTGGACACGGACATTACCCGTGGCTCTAATGACAGGTCATTTACAGCAAACCCATGTTTCACTGCAGAGATGTCTCTTTAAGTGACATCTTATCAATGGCAATTCAATTAGTCAACCCTAAGACTTTGAGATACATCTCACACTGTGTCACACAACACTGGCTGCTTTGCATTTTAAATGTTAGCTTTTGTCATTGCTCTGCTTCTGTGGTATACGTAAAAAATGCATTTTCAGTACAATTCTTCATTCAGAACTTCATGGAAAACATTTTCCATGTTAAATGCAACTGCCTTCATTCCCAACAATGCTGTCAGCTGAAGACACTTGTGGACTTGTACTGTGGACAGGAGCTTTTCAAAGTTGGTGCTCACCCTATCACCATATCCCACATGTCATTGACTGCTGTAAACATCAAATGATTCTGAGCATCTGAAATATCAGAGCATCCAGGTGTCTCAAATATTCAGCTATTGCAATTAATGGGATGCATTCATAAATACTATTGTGGAGTACACAGCCTGCACATACAGGCAGGAACACAAACTATTTTAAAGTGTCAGAGTAGCAGAGAATTTATGGCCAGGTCCTGATTTTTCTGGGATGAAGAAAACTCAATGAAGAGATCCCAATAAGATGTGGTCCTACTCTGCATCAGCCACCTGAGGTCCTTAGGGACAAACAGAGTTGCCTTCCATAGGAGGTGGGGATGTGCTGAAGAAGGTGCCTTGTGGAGTGCCTACTGTGCAATTAAATTGTTCTTTTTTTCAGTGTGCAGTCTTGAGTTTACTGAGCATACACTGTTTAGGATAAAAAAAAAAGATGTATTCCCAACCTGTGCACTGTAAAACTCTGAGCAACATAGCACACTTAAAAAGCGAACTTTTTTCAGTTATTAAGTGGTCTAGGTGCTTATTGAAAACTGTTGCAAAATTAGCAATACACAACCCCCCCCCAAAAAAAGAGAACTTTTTTCAGTTGTTAAGTGGTCTAGGTGCTTATTGAAAACTGTTGCAAAATTAGCAATACACAACCCCCCCCCAAAAAAAGAGAACTTTTTTCAGTTGTTAAGTGGTCTAGGTGCTTATTGAAAACTGTTGCAAAATTAGCAATACACAACCCCCCCCCAAAAAAAGAGAACTTTTTTCAGTTGTTAAGTGGTCTAGGTGCTTATTGAAAACTGTTGCAAAATTAGCAATACACGACCCCCCCCCAAAAAAAAAAAAAAAATTGCTGGTTGTAACCGAGCAAAGGGTCNCTTCTAAACCATCACAGAAATCTGGAACACCAGGCACTTTTTATCCCCAAATTCTGTCTTCTAACTCTGTTGTAGTGTGAGTATGAGTGACTAAATACACAAGCCCTTCTTACCCTATCCTTATAAATAAGAAGTTATGTTTGTCAGTCTTTTCAGTAGTAGTTGAATGTTTTCTGGGTCTGTACTTTTTTGTTTCTAAATGAGTATTTTCATATGTGCATCTTTGAGTTTATGGTTGTAGAATCAGACTCAAAGCTATTTTTCCCATTGTTGCCTAGAAATAAAAAATGCTTGTTATTTGCAAAGAGAAAGTTTATGCCAAGGCAACTCAACTGGTGTACTTGGCAAGACTGCAAGCTAAATGTACACAGATAATTTCCCTGATATGATGTGTGGTATTACAGAACAACAACTTGTTTAGCATGCAACATTTGTTTTACAAGTACGTGCAACATCAGATTCAGTATTCAAAACTCTGTGCTAATGAAGAATTTTAACTAGTTTCAAATTACTAGATCGTTATTCTGAGATCAAATTTTAATGGAAGAAAAAAGTTACATGATAAGGCTCATTAAAAGATTTTAAAATTTAATTAGACTGAAGTTTAAAAAAAAATACTGGACAAATTAATCCTGATAGAGCTATGCTGTTTTGTAGTAAAGAAAATTAACTCATAGGGAAAACAGATAAATGATATTCACTTATTTATGCTAGAAATGTTTTAGTTTAGTTTTGTTTTGCTTTTAAACTGGCAATACATATATATTTCTCTGCATATGTGTGTGGGCTGAGATATGCATATGTATTTTCAGGGCCCATCTTTGTTAGTGTGTTAGTTTGAATCAAGAGCAGGCTTTTGAAGTGCATATTTTTCTTTCTTTCTTTATTGAGCTTTGGTTCATGTCATGGGGAGCTTTTGCAGTGCCTCAACTTGATTCCTTTCAGATGAAACTAGGATTCAGATTTGGAAGATTTAGCACACTCCAGGAGTGTAACTAATGCACTCCAGCTGCAAATGGGCATTCAGTCCAGAGAGCCGACTAGAGTTAATCTGAAATAAAAAGCCCTGAAAGGTGTACATTATGGACACGTGTTGTCAGCATCAACTGTTTCTCTCTACAGGGTTGCCACTATCCTTCTATAAACCATCTGCTAACCTAGAAATGGCCTTTGAATTTTTGTATGTTATTTTTCTTTTTTTTTTTTTCTTTTTTTTTGTGTGTTGTGATTCTGTGTGATGGGTTAGACATTGTTCCTACACAACCATAGCAGGCACTGCTACAGTGCAGCACAAAATAAGTATTTGCATGTATTCAGGGAGATGGCCAGTTATAACAGCTTCATTACTGTATAATATTGGATTGTTGCAAAACCTGCATGATCTGTATCCCTCAGCAGAAGCTCACTTCTGTGGTTGGAGCCATCTCTTGCTGCTGCCACTATCTTTTAAAACCTTATCCCAACACTTGAACAGGTTATTATTCAAGCTGCTGTACAATTCTCCAAAGCTAGTTGGATGCTGTTGGAGTGTGTATGAAATAGCAGCCCTTAAATTCACCTGTATGGAGCTCACTCCTTTGCTCCACAGATTAAATTCCAATATGAATTGTATTTTCTATTATTACAGTGACAAACATTGCAGATTTATGAAATTGCCTATAAATATGAGTTGCTCTCTGTAGTAACTGCCTTGCAGAGCCTTTCTGAGGTGGGGAAATGTTTTTACGTTTGCACATATACAAGTTTTGAAACCCAACTGTACTTTGTCCATGTCTCTCTAAAGCACTTGGTTTTGTTACCGCGCTGTTCAACAATGCTTTTTATGCATTTGATTAAAACTGAATCACTGGGGAATATTAGCCCACATGACAGAATCATCACGTAATTTGGCAGAAGCATGGAACAGTTGACAGACCTTGCCTAGGGAGAGCCCCGGGACAGAGCAAGCAGAGGGAATAAATTCACCTTTGACCAGAAGCAAAAGCAATGTCTTTTGGATTGAGAATTAAAGCCTTGACGTAAAACATTCCATCTGCTCCAACACCAAACCTTCAAATGCCTGCCACAGGAGCATTGAAATTTGAACTTTTAATAAATTATACTGTTGCTTATACCCTTAAAATGAAATTATTCAGCCTCTCTCATATTCTGAAAAAACCTGATTGCATACTTAACTTGATCTGTGTAAAGGGTAACTTAGCTAAGCCCTGCCGTAGGAAAAATTATTTCTCATTACTTTGTCTGATTCTCTAATTAAAGTTGTAGGAGTACATATTCCTCCAGTCTTAGATGTCCATTTCAGGATAAGGTAACCATTTAAAATGGAAATTACACTATATTTTCCAAAAATAAGATTTCTAGAAGACTACTATTAACCAACTTTACTTTCTCGAGGCTCATAAATATATTAAACTTCAGTGACTTACATATACCATTCTGTCTCATTTTGTAATCAGTATTATGGGGTAGTAGAAGAGTAAAATGTTATGACTTTCTATGTGGAATTTGTTTTGGTTTATTTTCTGAGCCAATATACAGATATACTTGTTTAGGGTTTGTTTTTCCCTTGGTTTTCTTTTCCTGTTCCTGTTAATAGGGTAAATGAAAACCAGACCAGAAGGATGAAACATTGTTAAAAAGGAATATGGGGTAAACCAGCAATGTATTGGCAGGAAGAATCAGCAGCCAGAGGCAGCCTAATGAGAATAAACTAGTCTGATACAACAGGAGGAAAGAAATTCTTCTTGCAGTATTTTTTTTTTAATCTCCCATTCTCTTGTCCAAATCATAGATCTTTGGATGACATGAAACCTTCCTTACAACTTTCTAGGATGTATTCTGCTTACAAACTTCACTTTGTGACTTTGAATGGTTTAAATGGAGCCACGAAAATTTCTGGCTCTGTCTTCTACTAAGACCACTTAGAAAGGAAAACTTTGGCATGCCAGAATCATAAAGCTGAATATCTGGGGGTTTCTACTGAATGAATTAACCTCAGAATAATCCCCACTTAATCTCTATCTAGTCATGACCTAAGTGGATGCATCTCAGGAGGAAAGGTGGTTTGTGGAACCAAGACTCAGAACTAGAGTAATGTAGATAAGGGACGTGTGTTGTATTTCATGTTTAATTTAATCAAGATGCTCAGTGGTGGTAACACGAGATAAAAATACACTAGTTTTGTCAGAGAAGTTTCTGGAAGTGATAGTGGACATATGCCATTATGTGTTCCAATAATGTATCACTAAGTTGGTTGTTCAGATCTTATTGAGAGAAATAAGTTTTTCTTTAAAAATTGTAAATGAAATCTGTTTTGTGAAAATCTTTTACATCCATCCATCCATCCATCCATCCATCCATCCATCCATCCATCCATCCACCAGCCTCAGAGGCTTAATTTGCTAGAACTACACCACTGCTAGATTAAGAAAATCCAACCACAAAACAAGCAAATAAACAAACAAACAAGCCCAGTCAAGACAGAAAAGTTAATTTGGCTATTTTTTTTTTTTTTTAAGTCCACTTGTGGCCACATGTATTACAGGATCTTTTCCACAGGAGGTTTTGCTTTCTAAATGTTCAGCATTCTTGTCTTGCATCAGAAACTTAAGTATGTTTGTTTGTCTTTGTGACATTCACAAAGATTACAGAACTGTTTTTCTATAAAGTAATCTAAAGAAATAAGTTTATGAATAGCTGTAATAAATTTACTGAAGTTAACCCAATACATCTTCTCATTGAATTTGTGAAACAATCCAGAAAGTATTTTCATTTTAGACAGTAACTTCTATTAGAAAAGCAGTTCAATGTTGGATAATACTCACTTTGAAAAAGAAAAAACAAAATCACAAACTACATTGAAAGGTATTTGGAAATGGCTTATTTGTACTGGAACATGACAACCCGTGTTTGAATTCCTGAAAAAGAGAATTTTCATCTAGAAAGGAAAACTTCCTAGTAAGTATGCAACTAAGATGAAGTTGGGGAAAAATTCCTTAAAAAATTCCATCAACTTTGATTTTGCAGTTTTTTTAACTAAATGTATATATTTTTAATCTTACTTATAGGATGTAACCTTCTTTGTTTTGTTTTGAAAAATAATAATACATCAAAATATTTTTCATGGTTTTCCCCTCTATTTTCCTTATTTTTCACATTCAGCTAAATTGATAATTTGCTTAGTAGAGAAGACCATTTGGGACCATGTAACATTCAGATTCTTCTGCGAACTTACATGTTTCATACAGCATTCTTTTTGTTTAAGATGTTGTTGTCTGAACCACAGTGTCTAGACAAAAAGCTTGCTTAATGGAACAAATATTCCCCAGGTATGGAGTTTTACATATCAAAGGTAGAAGAGACTAAATAATTACTCTTCTAAATTGAATTCTGGTTAAGATTTAAAACATAAAGACTACATAAAGTATCAACAAGGGCTGAGTTTCTTGCAATTTCAGTTTTGGGGAGGAGGATGATTCACAGTATTTTCCTAGAGCACTGTGTCACGGGCTGGATAGTCCACACCTCTATGACATCAAATAGTGCAGATCTTGTTTCTGGCTGGCATAAACCAGACGTAATTCAAGAGAGAATCAATTCTCACTTAATTTGGGCTCCAAGTGACTGCACGAACATAAACATTGTCAAAGACAATTTGATAGAAACACATTGACAGTTTACCAAATGTCTTAAAGAGGGAAATGGGGAGAAAGGTGGCAATAAGGGAATAGAAAATAATTTTTTTAATTAGCATCTTTTTATATGCAGAACTTGTATATTTGTATAACAGTTACACAAAATGTTTCTTGAGAAGAATGATTTTGATCTTTAGTGGCCATAATACATAAAAAATATAATGAAACATTGTTTTGGTCATTTAAAAACTTCTAAAGTTGATTTAAGTGCTCGCAGAGGAGTCATTTTTGTAAGAAGAAAAAGAAGTCTTAATTTTGAGTTTAGACAAATATCAATTAGTGTTAACCAAGACAACAAACGTTAGGAAATTTCCAAAGCAGAGATAAAATTTGTCTATGAAATGAATATCTTTTACATTCAGAATGTATTTGACCTGGATAATAAGTAGCAAGACTGTGATACTGCTCTTTAAGATCCTGAATGAAGTATGAATAAAGTAAAAGACATCATTTTGTAGCTAAATGAGATGTTCTATAAATTTGAAAACACAAGAGAGCATCTGATAATGGTCTCTAATTCTGATCCATATGTTTGGTAGATAGAACTAATTTTTGTTTATCATGCTTGTGTAGTTGAAAACTGTTGCTGGTTAAATGAGGACAAAAGAGGCTCTTAGAACCATAGATTTCAACTCTTTTTTATCATAGATCTGTAGAGTCAATGTCCAGTCCTATGCAGAGAAAAAACCCAGTGAGAAAAATTTTCAAGATTAAAAGAAAATATTTAATATTCAGAAATTGAAGCTGTTTTGCATTAGCAATATGAGGTTTCATCCACTTTGTATCATGGAGGTTACAAGTCCTCACAGGGTTTATAAGCAATTTACTTGTTGATGACATCTTTTGCTGTTCTTATGAGATCATATTTCCTATTCAAGAAGTAAAATCACATGATTCCTATGACAGAGCTTACATGTTGTACATGTATCATGGGAATAATCCTCTCTACACAACCTCAAATTATATGAAAAAGAATTTCACATCAAGAATCCCATCCTGCGTCCCACAAACCTTTTGCCAAATGTAGGGAAAAACTTTATCTCTACAGTATTTGAAATATGGTTAGAGCCTATGGTCAGAAAATACACATGAAATATACGGGATTTCAACCTCTGTGTACAGATTGGGCTGATCTTGCCTTTATTCAGGCATTGTCATGTCAGATTCTTCTTTTAAAGAAATCTTGGAGTGTTTTAAACTTGAAAGGTTCTGCAAAAAGCTTCAGTGTGATATTTCATTTATCTTTTTCAATACCAAGAAACAAAAAGCCCATACAACTCCAATACCCCCCACCAAAATCTGAAACTAGTATGGATAATAGTATCCCTTAAATCAGTTGTCCCCATCTCTAAATCCTTATTGAAGTCAGCTGAAAGGCTTTTGTTTTCTTAGTGGGGCATTTGTGTTTTAGTGACCCCTCTCCCAAGATTAAAGGTTGCCATCATTATGGGGCTCTGATTAAGGAATAAACCTGCTGTGTCTGAGTTCAGCTGGTCAAAAATCCATTACTGAATATTTATGTGGAGACATTATTTTATGTCCTTACTGTCATTCATAAAAAATTAAGTAATGTGGTAAAGAGAACAGCAGCAAATGTCCTTTTTGGCTATGAAACTCTAAAATAGTTTTCTGTGAAGTGCCCTGACATTTTCTCTCCAGTACAGAATATTTACAGTGCTAATATAAATGTCTGAGGCGTGAATAGTTCCTCCTGGGTGTGTAGAGTCTAAACCAGCAGAAATCTTGGAGACAAGCCAAAGATTTGAACAGCCTATAGAAGTATTTTCTGTGAGCCATATAGCATTTGGATCTGGAGAGTATAAATAAAGATCCAGTGAGACCAGTCCGAATAGCAATTTACCACATATTCAACTATAGTCATTGGAGCCAGCTAGTGCTGAAATTTATTTCCCTAAGAGTTTATTTATGTCAAGTACAGAGTGTTACTGTAATTTTGGAGCAGGCTCTCTCAAAGGCATGAAACTTGTGTGTGCTTCTGCAATGTTGCCAGCAGGTTGGGCTCTTGGTTTCCCATCCTGATGGGATGGCCCCGCCTTCAGGCGTTGCTTAATTAGAAATTGAGTGATGAAGGTAAAAAACATAGGTCTCTTTCTATTTCTAATTAAGCTTTGCTGCTGGAAGTTTTCAACATATATATTCAGAGTTAATGTGTTGGCTGAATTCTGCGCTGAGGGAATGGTGGTTGTTCACAATGGGATCCAACATCTTCACTTCCTTGGCTTTATTGGATAATATAGGAACTGGCATAACTGCTGTCAAAAGTTTGTGAAACAGTCTGTCTCCTGACAATACTAATGACACATCCCTACTGTAAGGCTGGTGTGAACTTCATTTTTGTTCCATCCCTTATTTTAGGATGGAGTACTCGGAGATTGTAGTGTATTAAATTCTGCATGTTTGACACACTGTATATTTCATAGCTTCCTAGAGATCTTTTAAACAACTTCAGTTCAGTATTTTGTTTTTCTTTCCATCCAAACATTTGAACTGTGGAATGCAGTAAACTCCTACAGCTGCACAGCCACAAATTTCAGTGAAGCATGAGTGTCAGGTTTGGAGAGAAAATGAGGAAGGTGTGTTCTCCTATCTGCAAAGTGACTGTCCATAATTTCAGTTCTCTTAGTTTTATCTGGCACTCCCTATGACAAAAGGGACATCTCCAAGTTGCTTTGAGACACCTCATAAAATCCACTTCAGCAACACATGCAGTGTCAATACAAGATGTATGAATTTGTGGATGAAATGATATTTCAAATGAGAGTGTCCTTTCTGCACCCTTCATGAATTTCCTTTATCCCTTACTGCCAGTGATCTGAATGTTGAAGACATGCCATTATGACTATTCCACTTGTCTCCATGATAAATGAAGGTTCCTGGCTCATGTTAGCTGAAAAAAAACCCACTTTGAATTTAAAATAAATCCCCAACTTTGTTAGGCTCATTGCATTTGTGGATTTAGGCTTTGACTCAGAAGTAGTTAACAAGTAAAAAATCTAAAGCACGTACTGTGTCCATGAGGTCATCAAGGCTACAAGTATGTTGACTTTTGGCCTTAACATGAAAATGGACAGTTTCATCAACACAGACCTTCTGCTGTTTATTTTAGTGAGATCACTCCTTAATTTCAGTGAAATTAAATGGTAATTTTATGAGTCAGACTCAGTCTTGCTAGAGTGATTTAGAAATTCATGTCTACCAACCTCTATACTTCAGACATCATGGGTTTGAAGTCTGATACTTCTTTTCCTTGATTTCATAAATAATTTAGATTAACAAAATCCAGATGGTTTAGAGCTCCCAGTAGCTACAAGTTCACGAAATTGTCTGACCTTTGAAAGGAAGACTCTACACTTTTTCAGTTCTTTTAGCATTTTGTTCAGAGCTTAACAGTTCAGGGGTTTTATTGTTTAGTTTCTTTCTTAAGAATTCTATTTTCTTTAAAACATCTGTTGGAGACATATTTGGAAGTAATGAGTATGTGCTTAATGAGTGTCTGATAGAATACACAACATGAATGTGCAGTTTTCAGTCCTTCAAGGAAGTCTTCCTTTGCAAGATTTCCTGAAGAAACCTTATCTTCTGGACATCAATTTCAGTATTTTAAAGTATTTTAAGGAAATATGTTATACTTTGAAAAACAAAGAACATGTATGAACCATAAGGTGGTATTATTATGTATTGATTTCTGTGAGACACATAGCAAATACTTGAGTTTTGCTCCCAAATTCAGACACTTATCTTTCATTTTTTTTTTCTGAAAAATACTCCCTCATGAGAAAATGAATATTCTGGTTGATTCCTGCAAGATATTATATAGAAAAAAACAAAAAGTGTCAGAAGTCTTGTGAGTTACTCCTCCCTATTACATTGGGGGATGTTGGGGGATGCATAATAAAGAACTGCTAGATACATTTTTGTCAAAATCTATGTCAATATTTTTCCACAAGCTGTATTGTTTTTCTCAATGTTCTCAGTAAAAAAAGTGTGACTTTACCATGGATAAATATTAGACTTTGTACAGTTTTTTATTAAGTCTATTTTAGGAGTCATTGCTACTGATTTTGCATTTTGATTGGAATAACAGCATTTGCCTAAAGCTCAAACAATTTGACAGCTCATCTGTGTTAAGTTACCATAAGTTTCCTGGAAGTGCCAAGAGTTTAAAGCAGAATAGATTAGCAGAAGTTGATTGCAACATCTGGGTTTTAAATCAGAGCTGAAAACTGGAGGGTTTTGGCATGGTTTTTAATTATTCAGACTTTTTTGCTAGTTCTATCTAATGTGCAAAATGAGTGTTTCTCGAATGTAACTTCAAGGCTCAATATGTGATGCTATTAAAATATTATTTCTATAAATAGCAAGAGTGTTGTGGCAGAAAATCAGTTATGAGTGTAGGTGTGGACATCTCTGGAATGCTGTGAACTCAATTTTCTCTCTGTGGCTTTATTTCTTGGGCCTCTTTTCTAGGCAGGAGTCAGGATGGAGCAGCACTGCTTGCCACAGTGACTGATGAATGATTGCATAGCTCTAATGGGACAAATAGAAAGAAGAAATGAAAGGGTAGAGAGACATCCCCTCATGCCTAGTTAGAGCAGAACCCTGTACACTAATGTGATATTTTATGGTTATTTATCCCCTGGCACTATTTAACACCACCAATTTTGAAGATAAATGTAGTAAAAGCATTTTTATCCTGCTGCTATGAAAATGTGCTTTTAATAGATTTAGGTTTTCTTGGGTCATAAGAAAGAAATAGAAAGATTTTGCAGCTTTCTAAAGGACTGTATTATATGTGGAGTTTAAAATGTCATAAAGCAGCTTGAAACACTGTAGGGAGTCTGTGCAGTAATTGGAAAAATGTTTCATACTAATGTTTGGATTGCATTAGTGTGAGCTGTTGGCATACATTTTGTGACAATAAACATGTCTTTGCTTAATTGTAATTATAGCTTACAAAAAGGTTTAAAGAAAGAAAGTCAGAAAGGTACTTTGGTGAGTATGGATAATGACGTTTTAATGCACTTAAGGCACAGTGCAGCACTCCTAAAGAC
Organism: Hylia prasina; assembly: GCA_013397195.1. Lineage (NCBI taxonomy): Eukaryota > Metazoa > Chordata > Aves > Passeriformes > Sylviidae > Hylia > Hylia prasina. Next base: position 115,138 of record VYXD01016019.1, read on the forward strand.
CAGCTCTGGTTTGCATGCACTGTAGGTAGACCAGCTTTACATATTTATTTAATAGTATTTGGAAAGTTGGGGAGTTTGTTAGGACTTCTCTATTCTACCCCTTTTCTTTACAAATTAACAGCTGACAGGGTTGCCTGTCTGTATCTCTTCCTCTGATTAAATTCCTGCTAACACATAAGCAGATTCTAATCATTATTTAGTATTACAGGGACCTGTTACCAAATTTTCACTGGTGCTGTTGTCTACAGATCACCCCTCCCACAGCAGGTTTAGTCAGCACACCAAAAGATGGAAGAGCCAGGATTATGCACTTTTGAGAAGTCACTCAAGGAAAAATTAAAATGATCTAAGTATAGGATCTGTATCAGCATTTCATACCTCCACAGCAGCCGATTGTGAATGCAACTCTGGGCTTTTGTGTGCAGGTTTGGACCTTGTGGAAATCCCCCAAAGTATTCGTATATTTGTAGTTTTCTGTTTAGAACCACTGAAAACGCTAAGCTTAAATTCTAGATCATAAAAAACTAGGAAATATAAAATTTATTTTCCTGTCTTCACAACAAGGTAGGTCTGCATGACTGGTAAAGATAATTTAAAGAGAAAAATAACAAGGTGCAAAATGTTTACATGTAATAGGAGGACTTCAAGCAGCAGGTTTTTTTGCTTGGTTTGACTTTCTACAAAAAATTTAAGCAGTAACTTCTGTTTTCACCACTGTCTTTAAGGACATTACAAACTATGTTGAGCAGAATAATTGACCTATATCTAAAATCCTTGTTTACCCTTTATTTTGATTGCTATATGTTAAATTTTGCGCTGGGCTTGCAGTTCCCCATCCTACCCTTTCCTTCTCCTTTCTTATTTATAAAGCAAGTAGTGCACAAATGCTGTGTTCAAAGTTTCTGCACAAACAACAGTCTGTCATTGGACACGGCCTGCTTGAACACATTCCCTGTCGTGGAACCCACATTATACAAAGGGCTGTCAACATGGAATCATTAGGAGATGAAAAGCAGTGGTTTCAGCCTATGTATATAACTTTTGTACCTACTGCTTATATATCTGAATGCAGTAATTCAGATATATAAGCAGTGGGTATAAAAGTTATATGCAGCTTTCATGAGTTTAAATAACAGCTGGCATTCTTGATAATAGAGTGAACTTTTCTAGATAAGAATCAAGATATGTGAAAATATATTTTTAATCTGAGTTATACCAAAATGCCATAGCACAAGTAATGGCAAGTGATTTAGTGGGCAACGTTAACCAAACAGAATGTTGTCATCAAGTGCCTTATCAGTGTGAGTAACAGGTAACTTAAGCACAGAGCAAAGGCAGTTCATCACAAATACGGTGTCTCTACATAGAATATGGTGCAGAGGTTTACAGATGAGCCAAACTAACTCTCTCAAGCAGCTTTAGAAGAGTGCATTTTCTCTGAAGCATTAAATTTTTTAGACTAAGACATGAAATTCTAGTGAAGACTTTTTACACTGTTTTCAAGCAATTCTGAGTAAATGGTTTTCATAAATTATTTCTTTTTCAAAGCTAAAACTATGACTGTAGGAATTTAACTAGTTAATCACATGCTATGATGGATGAGAAAATTGACCACTCCACTAGGTGAAAAACTAAAAGCTTCTGCATTCCTGGTAACAATTTATGGTGGTTATGTTAAATGCTTTGAAATGTTCTGGTTTAAATTAGTTTTTCATATTCATGGCATAAATACAGGGGTTTTTTTAAAGATCTGGCCCTCAGTGAAATGTAATCAGTCTGACTGGGTGTTTATGGATCTTTGATTTACCTGTCCTCTGTCAAAGCTCTGGAGGTGGTAATGGAGAAGTGCCTTTGTCAATGATTTAAGGCATTTTTCAGGGAAGAGCAGCAAAACTGGAGAAAGGAATTGCGTGCCTCTCCATGAACAGTCTTCCAGCTTTGTCTTTGGTGGTCATGACACTGCACTTTCTTTTACTATAGCATGATAAGATTTTTGTTTAAAGAGGCACATTTTCATAGCAAGAAGTGCTTCTAGGTCCAGCCTCAAGTGGAATACCACACACCATGCAAAATCATTTTGACAGCTGTGTTCTCCAGAAAACACCCTGTGGTGGGCCAGGAAGATGCAGGAGATGGTTGAATACAACATGAATCCTCATCTGAGGCAGGAAGAGTCCTGCAGAACAGATCAATGAAAGATATGGCTCCAGCTGGGAAGCGTATCTAGCAGAGGGCTGCTGTGGATACCAGGAGCCAATCTCCCTTGTCAGGACTAGCTAGGAGACAGGAATTCTGCTAAGAAGCTGAGAAGCTCTGGTGTAGCTTCTTCTTGTCCCACTTGCTGCAGCAGAAAGCTTTTTGAGGTAGCCCTGAGGTGGTATTGGTATCCCTGCACTAGCAGGAATCTCACTCTCCTTCCAGCAGCTCTTCCACACTGTGCTCTCTGACCCCATCTGAGAGAAACAGCACCCTGCAGGTGTGCTGCTCCTGTAAACACCTGAAGCTCAGCTTTAGTAACTTCAGAGAATTCAAGACACTGGGAAGTAAAGGTGAGAGCAGATATCGTAAAGTGTGGTGCTGTAAACCCCATCACAAACCATTACAACCTGTCTTGTGCTACAGCCCTGCACGGATTTTATGCCTGTCTTGAAGCATGTTTTGACCAAAAGAAATGTTTTGGAACAACCATTTAACCCACCTGTGTGGATTTTACACCATAGAAGTTGTCACAAGTGCTGCCTTCAGAGCTCTTGAGAGAGTTGTTTATGGTTGAAAGGAATAATTTACTGCCCAGTTAATTTTCTCCTCACTGGATGTTAGTACTGCTCAAGATATGCGTGTTTTACTTTTTGTCTAATACTTTAGGGGTTGTATTAGACTGAATTTTCTGGTAATAAGTCAAAAATAATTTCACTTTGTGACTGTTCTCCCTCCAATGTCTTACATGAAGCTGCTGTCAGAAGCTGAACTGTATTTATTTATCCTTTATAGGCCAAAGCATGTTGGTTCTACTGCAAATAATCACTGTCTGGCTGACTTTATTGAGCATCCATGTCAATTCATACCACAAAATATGTTTTTCATGTACTACAAAGTCTTTTTAAGGCATCTGAGACTGGAGTATGGTCTCAGTACAACAGCAGTACTTGAGATAAACCCTTCAGAGATCATCCTCCTGACATGAGGAAATAAACCGCTTGATACATTCTGTCTGAAAGTCTCTTGAATCATTGGAAGTGAGCTCCCAGAAGGGAGGAGAGAATCAAGTAGTAAGATCCTGCCAAAATATCGAAAACACTGCCCTCCCAATAAAATTCTTTGTAGCAGTCACATTTACTTGGAAATTTATCACTTTATTTAGCAACATAATAACCCCCAAACCCCCAACTCCTGACTCCAGTAAAAATAAAGGGAAATGCTTTACAACTTCGGAGCCTACTTTGATCATCTAGCTCCAGAAAGCATTGCCTTGCTAAATTAATTACGTCCAGCATTCATAGCTTGCATGCTTTTGTTAATATCATTAGAAATGAGACACCATTGGGGTGTACAGATAGTGCTTGAATACAAAGAGCAGTTGCTCTCCTTCCATAACCCAGGACATCAGCTTGATGTCATCTGTTCCTGTACCCGACTTCTGTCAGAAGACAAAATGGGTAAATGACTTTATTGTCTGTATTAAAGGATGAGTGAAAGTCTTCCATAGAAATACGGAATAAGAACACTGTACTGACATTTTCCAGTGCCTCCAGCAAACAGACTGGATGGGTTTTAGCTACATACGTTTTCCTTACCCCTGCTTATGTGAGGGTGAACAGACTGCACTTGAATATTTAGACCTCGCCTCTCCTGAAAACTTCATTCATATGTGTTCTGCTTCACTGACAGCTTGTGGTAGGGCAATTCATTAAGACTAATTGAATTCTGAGGGGAGGGAAAAACAACCTTTGGATGTGAGTGTGAATTATTGAGAGATACTGTAATGTACATACTTATAGTTTTCAGACTCTATAAAAAAGAACATAGTGATTTACAAAACAACAAAGGCAATTCCACATTTGAAATGCTGGAGTTAAAAATCAGTGTGGAATTAAAAATAGTGCCTTTTGCTTCCTCATTAGCAATCATGATTGTTTAATCAATAGCAGTCAGGAGAAGTGACACAAAAACCTGCATCACTGCTGAAGCAGACCGGATATTGACATTTAAACAAATGCCTTAAACATACTGTGCTTACACTTCTGGTTTTAATATTAAAAGCTAGTGGGGGAGCTTGTCTTGTCTTATTTTATCATTCATATTAATCTTGCATGCACAGCAAACTTCATGCTGTTATTTTTTTGTTGTTATTTTCCACAAGAAAGAGAATCACAAACCTAACAAATCATTCTTTTCTTTCAAGAGTTTGGTTGAAACCTCTGTAAGATTGGGAACTTTGGAGATATTTCCATTGATCTCAGCTGCTATGAGCTTGGATAATAGCCAGAATAAAACAAAACAAACAACCTCTCAGGATTTCTTCATTCTAATAAATCATGTCTGAAACTTTTCAGCAGCATTGTTGTTGAACCATGTGTCTGCACTGATTTTTGGGGTATTGTATAGTTAAACTCAGTAGGGCTAATGAGATCTAAGAATTATATAATGGATAATTGTGAGGTATTTTCAAGGTAGTGAATTTGTAATTTGGAAATTACGAGTGTTGTATTTTGTGATTCTCTGTGAACTATTGAAATATGGAGGATGAATTTTTGTGCTGAGGTTAACATGTTAGTTCTTTGCCCTTTCTTATTTCATAAAAATTCTGGTTCTGTGACTAATTTTTGTGCTATATTAAAATTATGGAATGTTCAAATGGCCTTCGTGAAGGAGATACTGACAAGAAATTATGTTCTATTTAATCTCTTCTAAAGACATTTGAAGAGGTATCATACATTCATTACAGGGAGCTTTTGGGGTTTGATGCTCTGAAACCATGTGATTCATGGAGCATTTTGTCTATTGTTTTAAATGTTGGGGATATTTTGGTCTTTGCTTTTAACATCAATTGCATTAAACCTGACTTTGACCAACTTGACAGAACCACTTAGAACTGAAAGTGCGCTTCTTGTTAATTTACGTGAGGAAACAGAATGGAAATAATTTTGAATCTCTATTTGTCAAATTGCCATGTTAAACAGACCCCAGATTTTAGTGGAGCACTAAAAAAATAGCTAAACAGGAGGAAAGCAAAATTAAATACTTCTAGACTTAGTTTTGTCTATCTCAGCCTTTTAAATGTTTCTGTGTTACCACACAGTTTTTAGTTCTCCTGAGAGGGCCAATTCCATCATCCCTTCCTGGCAGATGAGCTGAGGGAGGAGCTCTGACTGGCTGTTCTGAGTCACTGTGCCCAGTTAATCTGCTGCAAAGTTTGCAGAGAGGTGTCAGCCCTCAGATTGTAGTTCACTCATCCTTTTAGGATATGGGGTATGAATAGGGCCAACAATAATGAGCTGAAGTCTAGAAAAGAGGAGTCTTTGCTCCCTCCTTTGGTGCTTAACACCCAATTAGCTATAAGAGTATCTAACATATTGGCAAGGCAAAATGGTCTTATCCACGGGATAGTTTACTTAATTTATTGCCAATTAACACAGGCTTCTAATGACCAATTTGGGTACTGAGGAGGAAAAACAAAGATAAGCAACCAAGCCCTGCAGCAAACCTAAGCAACCAAGTACCTCCCCTCTCTGGGCCAGCCAAAGCTGGAACAAGACCCCTTCATTCCCCAGCCCATCCTGCCCTGTTGGGGCTCAAGCCCACATTCCTTCCCTGCCCAACACCTCATCCAAGCAAGCAAGGACAAAGAATAGCCTTGGAGCCTTCTGGAAACTTTGTGAGGGACTCAAGCCAAAGTCAAGTGCCCCAGCCAAATTCACAAAGTGGTCAAGCCTATCAAGGCATACAGGGCAAGGCAGTCACCATGCACAGTTAATCACAGAAATCTCTGTGGTTGACTCCTAATAAATATTCATGGACAAGTGCTTCTGCCATCATTACATATTTTAAAATAAAGATCTCTGTGTGAAATTGAAACCTAATGTTTCATCTAACTTGTTTGCAGTGCAGAAAAAAAAGAGAGATTTTTACCTATTAAAATGATGGATTGCATCTCCTTAAAGGATGATTATAATTAGTTGAATAAACATCTAGAAAGTAATGATCTGTAAAGATACTGCTATCCCACTTTCACATACAGTAATGAATGCAATAGAAATCATTGGTGTGCTGGTTTACCAACCAAAATGATGGTTGTACATGACATCCTTACTGATACAAAATGCAATAAACCTCTTCCAGTTTGAGGATGCTTCTTTGTAAGTTTGTGACGAAGTAGTCCAAACCATCATGAATTAAAAATTAGTTCCTTTTAAGCTCTTTAAACACTTTAAAAGCGTTGTCTGTGGTTCAGTATGAGTAGTTTGAATATGTTTTTCTGACTGCATCAAAGTAATAGAATCTGTTCCTGTGAGACCCCTCCTGGAGCACTGTGCCCAGCTCTGGGGCCCCCAGCATAAGAAGGACACAGAGCTCTTGAGGAATATCCAGAGGAGGGTAACAAAGATGCTCAGAGGCCTGGAGCACCTTCCCTATGAAGACAGGATGAGGGAGCTGGGGCTCTTCAGCCTGGAGAGGAGGAGGTTTGAGGGAGAATTTTTAGAAGCCTTTCAGTATCTGAAGGGAGCCTACAAGGGAGCTCGAGAGTGGATGTCCTTTTTACAAGGGCATGTAGTGATAGAACAAAGGGCAATAGCTTCAAACTGAATGAGAGTACCTTTAGATTAAATATTAGACAGAAATTCCTTGCAGTGAGTTTGGTGAGGCACTAGAACAGGTTGCCCAGAGAAGCTGTGGGTGCCCCATCTCTGGGGCCAGGTTGGTGTAACCTGCTCTCATGGAAGGTGCCCCTGCTCATGGCAAGGGGTGTTAACAAACACATTTGGTGTTGAGGAACACATTCAGTGCTGGGAGCTCAGGGTGCAGCTGCAGATGGAGCTGCAGGTTGAGCTCTGGGTGAGAACCTGAGACAAGAGGCCATGAACTGCCACCCTTGGCACAGCAAAGGGCACAGGGACCTGTGGCACAGCCAGGTGAGGGACACTGAGACACAGGGCAGGAGCTGATGGATGGGGAGAGAGAGACTGTGGTGTGCTTGGACTGTGAGGGGTTAAAGCCCAGGGGTTCCTTTGCTCAGGGTCCCTCCTTGGAGGCGCCAGCTCAGGCTGTTTCTGTGTTACTGCACTGTGCAAAAATGGCTTTATGGAATAAAATATCTGAGGCTCTGCTATGGAAATCCTGGGACTGAGCTGGTGAGGAAACCTGGTCTGACTGTGGGTGGGGTGTGCAGGGAGTCCAGCAGGGACCTACTGGGTCACTGGAGCCACCCCTTGGTCCCAGCAGTGACAATCTGTGACATCAGGAGTGTGGCTGCCAGAGAATCTTGAGAATGGTGACACTAGGAAGTTTCCTTAACTGGTAGTTGGAACTAAATGATCTTCAAGGTCCCTTCCAATCCAAACCATTCTATCATTCTATGAAATTCTCTCATCGTAGTGTAATTGAGAAGAAAGGTTTATCATTAATAGAAATAATTGAAATTTGTTTATAAGCATGCTGTTCCTGGATTTAAGGATAACAGTGAGAGAGAATGGCCTACATTTTCTATAGGCCTGGGGGGTTTGATTTTTGTGGTGTAGTAATCAGTAGTGTATCCTTCCATATGGTACATGGATCAGCTGTATACCATGATGACTGTGAAACTGTATTAAATATGAATGTAAAAACTACTTACACATTACTATGAATGAATAGGTGTATTTGTTATAAGATCTGATTCTTAGGGAAGCAAGACAAGTCTTATACTGTTATTTCTTCCTCCAATTCTTACCTTGTGGAGGATGTTTTCTTCTGTGTTTGACAGATGGTTTGTTCAGCAGAGTTATTCAGACATTAGAAATGATACTCTTCAGAATTTACTATCCCTGTATTTCAAAAGAGCTTATAAGTTCACACATGACATATGATATGTTTTTATGCCTTAGGGAGGAATACGTAAAACAGTATTGGATAAGAAATGAAAAGATGGGAAGGGAATGAAGAGCAGACAAATGGGTTTCAAGAAAAGATCTGATTCTGGTATGAAAGTAGCTATTCCTTCTGTTTCAAATCAGCACACTAAAAAGCATAAAAAGATAATTTTCACCAATTGGCCTAAACCAGATTTAAACACCAGTTAAGATGAATGACTGAGGTGTCAGGTTTTGAACCGTTATAGCTTGTGGCTGTCAATTTACCAATGCAAGATAAATCAATATGACCTTCATCTGAATGAAATTAAGAATATCATCTAGAGGCTTGTATCGTTTAACACTATGATTGCAGATAAGCTAATTAAATTTATGTAGACTTAGACCATTTCTGGTTTGGATCTGTGCAGGACTGGCAGCATATTATAGGAGAAAAAAAATGCTAATTGTTAAACTGGAGTTTACTTTCAAACCATCCAAAAGCCACTTGATTGGATTAGTGTTCATGTGGTTCAGGAGTGACCATCCAAGCTGTGGCTGGATGAGACACAGATGTCAGTGGCAATACAACTAAAGGGTTCCCACCTACCTGCCCACTCTGTCTCAAACACAGACATTTCTCAGGCTGCTGCATTACAGACTATGAGGAGAATCAAACTTCTACAAGAACCGTCTTTCCTAAATGTTTTTGGGTTTTTTTAAAATGTGAAGTTATTTTTAGCTCTTTAGAGGTAATCAATATCTCTAAGTAATCCCAGCTTTGGCCATTCTTAAAACCTAATGGTTTTTTATGCTGTACCTGTCTCTGCCTCTCTCCTGTAGCCCAGTTCTTATCTCCTCTGGGCCAAGAGGCCACCCAGCTCTGGGATCAATTAGGGTCTTCCCTGAAACACACCCCTGTACCTCCAGCATAGCACAGAGAGGTCCTGTGGGAAAGGACTGTGCTCCAAAGGGGGAGTTTTCTAGCCCCTGGTTAACCCACTTCCCCTTCAGCCTCTCAGTGGACCCTGCCATTGCATTGTGGCTTCCTTTTGAATTATCTGTTTAAATTTTAAACTGCTTTCTGGAGTGTTTCCCCTGGGTGTTGTAGAGAAAACTTTAATCTCACGTCTGCGCTGAGAGGCATGAAGGAGCTCCCGTGGTAGTTCTTTCTGACAGGGAAATGGATGCTGCCTCACAAAACAAGTTTGAATTTTACTCCCAAAGTCTCCAGGCAGTTCTTTCACAGCTTAGCTAACAGGCATGGACAACACTTTGAGAAAAACCAACTTAAAACAAGCAAACAGAAAATAAGGAAAAAAGCTTAATAGGCATTCAATTTTGTTGCTGGCAACAAACTTTACAGAATCTTAATTTTAAATCTACCTAATGATTTCAGACACTATTTTGGATTTCCAGACTGGAATACATTCACAAAGTAATTTAAAACCTTCTCAGGGAAAATTTACTCGGATGCCCAGGCTATCGTGGCTTTCAATCAATAACCTCTCCTTTAATAACACAGTATCCTGTTGACAAGAAAAATAGTGGATATGTCTTTCTGTAAATCAGTCAAAGGGGATAAGCCCAGAGACAGAGTAGAAACTAAATTCTCCAGGTCGATAGCTACTGTTGTGTGTCTGTCACCTCCACTGTGTGGCAGGAAGTGTGGTTGAAACTGAAATAGTTATTGATGCATTTTCAAATTTCAAACATTCACTTACTTGAAGATACTTAATGAGAGTTTTTAAAGCACCTGATTACTTGTCCTGGCTCTAATGATCTTTGGAAGTCAAAATCAATCTTGGATTTTTTTTTTTTTCCCTACCACATAGTGCATGTATATCCACAGAAGGATTTTTCCTAAGGAATACAGTTGCATAAGGTGGAAAGCCATGGGTGCTGTGGTTTCTAGAGCTGCAGACAAGTGCCATGAGCACCAGTGAACCCTTCCTCTCCTCAGAGGGAAGAGCCCTGGCATTATGAAGCAGCTGAGTGCAGGCAGTGTTGTGCTGACTCAGAAACACAGCAGAGCACGGGCAGAGACCAGCAGTGAGGGTGAAAGAATCAGAATCTTTTGTTATTGTAGTTCCTCTGGTTTAGCTACCTGGGCTGGATTCTTTTTGAGCCATATCTGTGATCCGTGCTGCCCTTGCACGTCACCGCACACCCCTCTAAATATTTTAGCAGCTTTTGAGTGCTAAAATATTTAAACTATTTAAAAGCCAAAGTGGGGTGGAGGGGAAGGAAATGAAATTTCAAGGTGTGGAAAACTAACTGTAGGTCTTTTCTGGAGAGTAAGAACATCTTTCTCATCTAAAGTAAGCAGATAAAATTCACTGTCTTCCATGGAGTTAGGTGATTAACAGGAACTGATGGCTCTGATGTTTGCTGCCTCTCCCCACTCAAAGAGAGTGTTGGCAGAGGAATTTAACTAAGAAAGGTAGGAGAACAGTGTTAGAGTGTGCTGGTTACAGAAAGGTGACCTGCAAATCAATTTGCAGATACACGCTTAGTGCCCCCGGTAATAGCCAAGCTTTCAGCACATTATTATCCAGCCTCACCCTGATCACTGCCCTCAGTTCGTGGGCTGACATCACATCAGCTCTGCTGGACCATGAAGCAAGCTAATGGTTAAGTGTCTTCCACTGAACAGCAAAGTTTGGTAAAGCATTTACTTTAAATACCTTAAATATTTCTAAGAAGCTTTTTGGTCAGAACTGTGCTTCAGAGGAAATGAGTAGGAAATAAAATCATATTTTTTTCTTTTTTTTTTTTCCCCCATCTTAATTGACCTAATTATATACCCTCTCATTTTTATGGCCTGCTTGACAAGAAGATTAGTAGGAATCTTAATATAGTCACACAGGTGACAGTCAGGAAGTTCCCTTCTTTGGTACTGTGTTGCCTTAGAAAGGAAAGGGAGTTCTGTGGGAGGAGGGTAAGACTTTTCAGCCTTTCCAGGATCAAATTAAACTGTTCAGAATGAGCCTGAGAACCCTCTGGGACAAGTACATATGAAAATGCTTTTCCAAGGAAGTGGAATTATGAGGAGGAAAGCAATTAGATGAACTCAGGAACACGATTTTGAAATAAAGAGGGAGGTAATAGACTGTCAGCTCTGGAGGTGAGAAAACTGAGAGTCATCCCACCAGTCTCTGCATATGCAGAGAGATGCAAATAAATTCTCCATGACAACATGGAAGACTCTATGTGTCTGGCAAGTCTTTGCAATGACAGAGATGGTAAAACTCTGAAATAGATTAGTTGGGAAAACTGTGGATTATCCAGGTACAAAAGCCTCAAGAATAGCTTGGGAACACATCTGTTGGGAATGCCATGAGGTATATTAGGGAGAAATTACCTAGGAAGAAACTTCTTTAGGAAAATATTATTGTGAGGTGTTGAGGCACTGAAACAAATTCCTCAGAGAAGCTGTGGAAGCCTCATCCCTGGATGTGTCCAAGGCCAGGTTGGATGGAGCTCTGAGCAATCTGGTCTAGTGGAAGGTGTCCCTGCTCATGGCAGGGGGGTTGGAATGAGATGATCTTTCAGGTACCTTCCAACACAAACCATTCTGTGATTCTACAGTTCTGTATTTTCTGCAGCCTTCAGTCAGAGGGCTACACTGAATAATTTCTTGCTGTCTTGTCCTCTGCTTTTTTTGTGTGTGACTGTGAAGGCTTAAAGAAGGTCAGAGTGGACTGAGTGTGAAAAAGATTTGGGAAAGTGCATCAGAGACAAATGATAGCATTTTATACAGAAATGCCAAATTTGATAAAGGTACCACAGAGAACAAAGAAAGAATAAGTTCACAAATATATCTATTGTGACTGAAAAATGTCTGTACCTAACCCTAAAATCTGTCTCTTCAAAGTGTAGTTGAACTTGTTCATGTGCAAACATACTTGATCTAGATGACATAATATATAATATGTTAAATTATAGAAACAAGAGTTCTGAGATGTGACTCAAATGATTTTTTTTCTTAAATATGTAGAGTCTTCATGTTTCTTTTTGCTGTTGCAAGATGGAAATGTATTGTTCTAGATACCTCTGGAACAGTGTATCTACCAAGTATATCTATATCTTTTTAAGATGGAGTTCAAAATTTTACTTACAATTTTGCTGTAACTTTTCCATTATTAAAAATAGTAGTCTTCTGGTTCCTTCAGGTAGCTGTCAGAGAAATGAAATTCAATACTGAAGCATGATCAAGTGTGAGCTTGAACTCCTTCCTCTTTCTCCATTTCAATCTCAAATTCACACTCCACAAACTGCAATCATGTGCAATGCAGAATCCTTTTGATTATAGAGTAAGAGTACTTGAAAGTATAAAACAAATGATTACTTAAAATTCCATCTTCCTATCTCAGGGATAGATCCATTAAATCATTGCCACTGAAAATAGCTGATATACCAAAACATTAAATTTAGGTAACCCATGAGCTGCCTATGGATAGGTACCTGTATAAAAAAGCAAATGGAGAAATTCTGCTTAAGATTTCTGACACAGCCTAGTACAGGAATCCATATGGCCTTATTACTAATCCTTATCATATATCTGCTTATGCATTAACAGAAAAAGTGAACTGTATTGGAATTTGCCGTGCCTCAAGCTAAGATTACTTCCACCTTCTTTGAAGGTGAATTGTCTGTCTCTCTAATCCATCAGAATAGGATGTGCTGTGCATCTGAATTATTAGCAAATAAATGCACTGGCAAAATTGGAGTCTTTCTTTCTTTTAATCTTAATGCTGGTAAGAACTATAATTTCATACTGTGTTGGGCATTTGCATCTATACAGAAATAATAGCCACACTTTTAAAAAATACACACTAGTCCCATAAACACTGATGAGGTGAGCATAGACAATAGTATCAGCATTTTATGGAGAAGCAATGAATTATTCAGTGTTGAAAAATGTTATTATTAATTTGGGATTTTCAATTTGGTTGCAAAGTTATATTGAAATCCCTCTGTATGGATAGCAAGGTAAAGAAATGCCCATTATGTGTCCTTAAATAGCAATTTGTTACATTTACATGTGCAGAGTATGATGCTTTTGTACAGTTTCTGTGTTCCATACATAAAATATGAAACTATTACAAAGATATAGTGGCCAGCTTTACAGAGTTGAATTGCCTTATAATTTTGAAATACAACAAAATCACACAAGGCATGCTATAAAAATCTTAATTTAAGAAAATGTCTATGTGAAAGTTATTTGATAGCAAATGGCAATTATTTTTTTCCTTATTGCTATAGTCAAATTGTTAAGAGATGGATTTTGTTTTCATTCTCAATACAAAGTGTTTTAAAAAAAAAATCTCTTGTCAGCTGAAACCTTGTCTGCAGATTCCCAGCCTAAAGCAAGATTTTTACAGTCAAGTTTTAAATCCCTTGATGTATCTGTGTTTGTAATGGAAATGCTAACATAACCTTAGCCGTTACAGGGCAAACAATATTGCGATAATAAATAATGAACAAAGTGGTTTAATAATTTGAAGCAAATCATGTCATGGGCCTGGCAAGATTTTATGACTAAATTATATGGGCAGGAACTTATCAACGGACATGCTGCATAAATACCGTAAATAGATGGACTAAGGATGTGTGTTCATGAAGCTGAAACCACAGTTTTTATGATCTGGGGGATAAAATCTGCAAGAGACCGTAAGAAATTGTATGGAAGCTTTGGGCAAATCAAAAACCTGAACAAATGATCAATGTGTCAGGTTTTAATCAACAGCTATTATCTCTAGTGCTAATGAGCTGTACGGTGCCTGTAAATCTGTTGGGCTTCTAAATATGGATGTATTGGTTAATGATCCATTATGTGGCCTGTTGGTAAAACTTCCTCCCTTCTAACTGCAAAATATCAATTTCTATTTGCTTCATTTTCTTTCCAGTACACTGCATAATCTGACTGAATGTTTTTATCTTTGTAGCTTAAGGAACAATGGGAGTTTCCCTGGCACAGTTTGGATCTGGTTCAGCTAGGCTAGCCCTTTCTTTTTGACAGTCGCTCTTACTCACTGTGTGCTTCTAAAATGATGCAACACCTCCCAAAGAAGGAAAGAGCTGACAAACTTACTCCTCCAAAGAGTGAAGTGCTTGATCCTCAGTTAACTCTTTTCTTTGGCAGTGACAGCAATGACCACAGGCATGCCTGGAGTTACGTGGGTTTATTCTGCACAGAGGAGAGGAGAGTCAAAAGAGCCATGAACCCATTGCAGCAGACCCATCTTAGTCAGGAAGGGCCACTGCTTGGGCACTTTTCCCTAAGGAATTGTTAAATGGGCAGAAAAAAGACTCTTTATGTGGTAGTCCAGCACTAGGGAGACTTTATGTGAATAAAACTCTGTGTTTCATACCAGAGTGGCTGTGAAGCAGAGGCCACAAGAAGTGAGGCTGAGATTTTAGAAAGACTGTACTCCTTTTAGGTTCCTCCAAAACAGCAAATACTGAGTAAAAGCAGTGTTTTACTAGGAGGAGGTTTAAGCAGTCAAAATGTGTTTATTTTAGTCTGTGTGGGATTTGGTTCTAAGGGCTTGGGTCACAGCTGGCATTCAGAAATGCCCTGGTAGTGCAGAGCAAATCTTTCCAAATTCCTGGCATGATTTTGTTCTACTTATGACATACTGACACCAGCAAGTCATTATGCCATTGTTAATGCATTCATTTTGTAGCTCTCTGACACTTCTGCAGATCATAACAATGGAGAAAGGATTGTCAGGCTGCTGTGCAGTCAGAACTGGGGATGCCAAGAGAATGATCCAGCTCTATAAAGCTAGGGATGGGCTTAGACTACCTGAAGTCCACTTGTGAAACACCTTTCATCTAGGAGTCTTGCATCCAGAGAGATCATTAAATGTGTTCCTAAATCTATGGATTTGTCTGCTGCTTCAATAACATCTGTCACCAACAGGAGCCCTTCAGGTACCAAGGCTCCATTTGAGTTCAGACTGACACAGAAAATGCTGGCTGGTGATCATCTCAGTGCATGTCATTTTCTGGCCAAATTAGTTTTTAGAGACTCTAGTTTACTCATTTGTGCCAATAAGGCTGAATTGCCTTATTACATAATAAGAATCATATTATTAATAATAATATTATCCTTCATTATTACTAATAATGAATATAACAAATAGTATTAATAATAATCTGTCTCCATGCTTTATATGTTCTTTGAGAGAATCACCCTTTGTCTGTTTTCCAGGCAGCCAAATTAGGACACTCTGATTTGATACCATTTAATATTCCCCTCTTAACTCATCTACTTGTGGAAAAGCATGGCAGATGTTCTTTAAACTCTAGGGAAGGCTCTGGGAGCCTCTACCAGGAAATTTGTGCTCACACCCTGTCACTTGGAAGGAAAGGAGACTTCTTGCAGTCCTAAAGACAGCACACACAAGGCTAAGGGTTTCTTGATATGAGGAAATATAGGGAAATAAGGAATATAAGAAATTAAGACTTGCAAAAAATTTCAGGTCTTGATTTTGGGGGAGGGTGGGCAATGGAATGCTAAACTTTATGTGTATTCTTCAAACTTGTTACTCAGACTTAGGCAGAGCAAAGGCAAAAATTTATCCTCTATGAAAATTCTCTGCTTTAAACTGTGTATTAACACTGTAGATTCAACTAAAATTTTCTGTCCTTATAGTGTAACAAACTTTAATGATTTGGGGTCTTGTTAAATTTGAGCAGAGTTTCTCTACTGTCTCAGATCTGGGAAGTTTAAATCTGTTAAGCCATGTCTGTCATACATTACAAGGAATGCAAGGGAAGCCCACTTGGTTTTACAATCCACTGACAAATTTGAAGACATACTCTGCTTAGGCCACACTGAAGGACTGCATTGTACTTTTTAGTCCTTTGTTATTAACTGGTTGCTCTTTCTGGTACCCATCATCTGTTTGTATCCCAGTGTTTGACAGATTCTTATTTATCTTTTGTGAAGTTTTCATGTCGTTTAGAATTCTGTTCTGTGCTGAAATATTACCTAAGGTTTTGTATATTTGTAAGAGAGAACTTGTTCCATGCTTTTCAATGATGAATTCAGCAAAAACTATTTTTACCAGGGTCTTTTGCAGGAACTGGAAATCAGGCTGCAATTCCTTCATCCCTAAACCTTCCAGAACCTTGTTTTCCCCAAACTAATTTTCAGTAAATGAGACTGTATTACACTAATAATAGAAAGTTGATGCAGTTAATATTTTTCAGAAAGAGAAGGAGAGTGATGAGGTTGTTCTAGGAGACCAAAGAATTGGAAAACAAATGAAGAGTTATCAAATTGTCTTTTGTTTTTCCCAAATACAAAATTCATTCTTCAAGGCTTCTCTAAGGGAAGATTTGAATAGAAAAAGCATCCCAGTCCAAGCTGGCACCTAAAGATACCAGGTATATCAAACATTTGATGTTAAGGATTCTGTAAAAGCTTTCTTATGTCTTGTTCTATTGCAGGACAGATGTTTACATGCCACTATAAAGTTCAATTCCTTGTAAAGCACACACTAGCAATCCTCCTACATGAATTAATAAAAATTAATGTTGAATATTTTATGAAATGTACTCTGAAGAGATTGTACATATTATTTTTATTTAGAATGTGTTTTTTTTTTTTTTTTTTAATTTTCTGTCTCTGAGTAATACAACAACAAGACAGAAAAAAAATTCTGTTGCGGTGGCAGAAGTCTGCCCAATAGCTGAATTTGACACTTTGAAATGCTGTCATTTCAACAGAAGAACAAAGACAGTCATTGGAAATGAGGTGTTGTTTCCCTGGTCAGACAGTTTCAAGTAAAGCTTGGGAAGGGGAACGTTGTTTGAATGATACACCTCACAAAAACAAGCATAAGAACTATATTAATACCAAGATGTTCAACTCTCTTACTGTAACAGTGTGCCTGTGCAACATATTTCCATTTAAAATGGCAGGATGAGTTTATGTGCTGCATAAAACCCAGTATTATCACTTTTTCAAACTTCCAAAGCAGTTTATTTGTGCGTATTGGCAGCATTTGCAAACATCTAGAGATGTTTAGATGGATGGGGGGAAGCAGGGTTAGGTAAGAGGTTGAAAGGGGGGGAAAGCGAGGAAGAGCTGTTTGAATTTGGAAAGGTGGTTGTTTCTGAAATCCTGGTGTGATGTTCCTCTTCTGTGCTCCATCTGCTTGTCTTCCAAGTCTGGCACCATGGAGCTCCCGAAGCTCGGCTGAAGGAAGACACTGTCCAGCACCACAGTCCCTAACTCTGACAACCCACAACTGCTCATGGTTTAACCTCTGAGCCACTGCCCTCTCAGCTCCTCCCACACCCAGCTGCTTCCAAGAGCTTTTAATTTGGATCCACACCTGAGGATGTGAGGATCTGGCTTGTTTGATATCAGCTGGTCCTCTACCACTGCTCCTCTTTATCTGGCCTTTGCATCTCCTCCTTTCTCATTTCTGGCAGTTCACAGAAACCACGGGGGTTTGTGTTCTGCTTTTTTTCCATCTTCCTTTGTCTCTGAAGATGGGGAAAGCTGGAGTAGCAGAGGTTGGAAGGTAGGTAGTGAAACAAAGGAGGAGGGAATTGAGAAGGAAATCTGAGAGTCTGTTAATGAACAGTAACAACAATAATAACAATGCCTTAATGCATTTTATGTATTCTTTGAAAGCTATTCACTGAAGAATAAATGCAAATTTCCAGTTTTTGTTTATCTTGGTATCACATTTGTTTCAGAAATTATTTAGGAGCTAGCTGCAATGAATATTACTTAATTGCAACCTGTTTGCCATGGGGAAGGATGAAGACAGAGCTACAACCACCCAAGCTTTTCTTTTATTTTTGTGTTGTGGGGGGTTTTTTTTAGGGTAAGCATTGCAGTCTTTCTTTTTACCTTGTCAATCACACATAATTAGTGCTTTCTGTGCACAGAGAGTTTTCACTGTCATGCAGATTGATTGGGAAAAGGCACGTTCTCTAAGGCCTCAGTTGTTCTGATGAATTAAATAGTCCTGCTATTCAAGTTAGTGAGAGCAGACTGTGACACACATTACATATGTATACTTTCTGCAGTGTTTGGAAGGCCACTTTGACTTTCATGGGATTTGGATCTGACTCGTAATGCCTGCTATCATAAACACAAGTGATCCCTTATAATAAAACATTTGGCAGTATTTACCATCAGAAATGCCTCTTTGCAGAATCTATGCTATTTTCTGCCTTCTGCAGGCTATCACTCTAAATTTGTATTTAATTGGCACCTACGCCCTACTGAAACTGGCATCCCACCTTGTCTGTGGGCTAAGTGCCATGCTGACAGATGGACATCAGTGCTGGTATGCTCCAGCCAGTTTTCACATTGCACATGAGTCTGAGTGCTACATTTTCCTCTGCAGACAGCGAATTTGAAAATCTTAAGAGGACTTTCAGACTGAGGGAGAAAAGATGCACCGGTGCTTTCCATGTCCATGGTGAGAGACCAGGGAAATATATTGCGGTAGTACAAAGCAGATATCAGCTATGGTTAGCCAGGGCTGCTGTTCAGAGGGAGGATTATCTTCATCTCCACCCTCGATTAGCTCTCCACAGGGCTCACTCTGACTTTTCAGTGACATTATTTCCATGGCTAAGCCAAGTTTCTTGCAGAATACCTCTGCTAAATACAGAAATCCGATCTGTCCTGTGTCCTGTATAGGAGCCTGTCTTTTACTTCTGCCCAGTAGAAGCTTTATAAAGACAGCTTTGCAAAAGAGCATCATTCAAATGGCTATTTAACTCCTCAGTGACGAAGGTATGTTCCAGAAAAGAAAAAGAAAAGAAATCAGTAATTATGCTGTCTCATTATTCTTCAGCATTTAATACACATTTCAATACTTCCTGTTCAGCGTTTCTTTTCCTTTCTTCAGGCAATTAGCTGCCAAGACAAAAACATAATAAAAGCTAAACTGTACAAGAGAGGGGGTTTCAGCCTTTTGCTAATGCAAGCACAGACTTTAAATCTCAACCTGAATGCTCTTTACAGATTGACAAGGGGCGCGTTATTCCAAGTCATTCCGTATTATGTGTGAAGAGTGCCCCAGCTGTGTCACTGCTGAGGTTAAAAGGTGTTAGTGCTTGCTTCTTTTAAATGAGCATAGTAAATGAAAGTGAACAATTAAGTAAGAAATTTGGCTTGCTATCTCCGCATGCTGCGTTTTATTGTGGTGTTGCCAGCTTCTCTGAATGAAAATACAAGAGCAAATTAAACAGCTTTATGAACTCGCAGGAGGAGCAGTTGTTCTAGTGGCTTTCATACAAATGTCTAATTAATTCTTGAAGTAACCCAAATTGTTCTTTTGTGATCTGTGAATGGGAATTTACGAGGAACCTGTGCAGATGAAACTAAGTGAAAGGAGAGCTGGGATTTAATGATTAGCTGGCAGTTTGCACTTGCTGGGTCCAGAAAATTTTAGTTATCTTTCTCATTAATATTGCATTACGAAGTTAATGAAACATTTGGGTGAATATGTTATAAGTAATAAGGCATTAATGTTATTTTTCGATCAGTCAGTTATGCTAATGGGCATCTGTCATTTTTTTACCAGTGCTGATTTGAATTATTTGGGCAAATGTTAAAATAAAGGTATGATGCACTTAAACCCCAAAATTTAACAAAAAAAAAAAAAATCTACATTTGGCTAGTAGCAGTGGACTTGAATTATTTTATTAACAGAAAGACAATGTTACTTTAGGAGAAAGGTTGGAAACTCTGTAACTCTTGTTTGCTTCTTTCCAATGTTTTAGGAAGCCTCAGTTTAAATTCTTCTTGTTTCATGTCAATCCCACATGAAATAATAATAATAAAAAATCCTTAAAAATTGATATAAAGTATTCATTATTCATAGCCATAAGATCTTCAGAGCATGTCTTGAAATTAATGAATTATCAGAAATTATTAAAAAACTACTTATTGTAGTATTCCTATTCACTGCACCACTGCAGTGTCTGATTCCCCTGGAGACAACTGAATTAATGTGATGTCAAGCAACAGCACCTTCACAGGTAATATTAATCCAAACTCTCCTTTTTTGTAAGCATATTTTATATGGAGAGTTGTAAGCATTTGTATCACAGAAGTGCTCTTCTCTTACATATTTAAAAGTCAAAATTAACTGGTTTTAGGTAACAGTTGACCACATCTCTCTTTACATCCTTTGGAACACAGCATGAATTAGATGTGTACACTGTATTTAGCAGGTCTTTTTATAGTGGACAGTGAAGTCAGACAATGGGCAAATGTAAGCAGCAGAAAAAAGCTTGGCCAGGGTGCATCAAAACATCTTGTAATGTGCTGGCAGCCATAGGTGTGAAATAACTCCTGTGCATCTCCAGTAGGAACACTGAAAGGAGCTTGGAGAAGGGATGCTTTCTTCCTCCCCTCCTAAATATGTAACACCATGTGATTTTCCCTCTATTGTGTTTTCATTTAAACTTGGAAATTCCTTTTTGAGTAAGAACCCAGCCAGGTTTTACCAATTTAGCATATCTTGTAAGTTTGTTTTCTTAGTGGTACTTTTTCTTTTTAATGGTCTGCCTATGCCTGGACTTGCAATAACTTTGTTGAAGATTGAATTAAAACAGTCTGATTTAATTTGCTGTTTACATAGTGGAGATACAATTTAACTCCATGTTGTGTGTCTTTTTGTTAGCTGAGAAATGTGGAACAGGTTTATATTTCCACAAATCTGCAGAGCCTTATCTATCTGGCCCATAAAATGGAAGTGATTTCTTGTCAAAGCACATCTCCCCACTTTTCTGAGGTTTAAAATAAGGCCCTCAACTCCTCGATTCTTTTCATTAGCTGTAGCAAAGACTTCGCATTTTCAAAAAAAACCCTCAACAGAATAACAACAACAACAAAATCACAATAAATCCCACTATGGAATAATAATATAAAATAGTATTCAGCCATAGTGAACATAAACAAAAAAACTTTGTAGAAAAAGGAAAGGTTTTGAAATCTTTAGAACATAAAAACATTTTGCTCCCACTGCATGTGTTGCTCTGGAAAAGGTCCTGATCTAGAGGAAACACATAAATATTTCCAGAATGCAGTAAAACCCTGAATGGATGAGCTAATGTTGTCCTGTATGGTGCTCTATAGCTGTGATCTGTAATAGTAATTATTCATGGATTGATATGGACAGTGTTGATTGCAGAAGTTCTAGTAGATGGGCAAGGTCTTGGTTTGATCAGCAGCTGTTTTCTACTCTACCAGATTGTCACTGGTCAGCTGAATTCATGCCTCATACAACACTGTGTCTAATATGTTAAATAAAGATAAGCTGTAACCACAGCTGTAATGGTAACTGTAAAATTGTTTATTCTCTGACCCTAATTTATAGTGAGTACATTCACAAGGTCATGTGAAGATCAGAGTTGGCTGTGTGTCTGTGTATGATGGAGGCATACTTACATCCCAGGGGAGTATTTTATTTAGTGAGAGACTTTCAAACTTAGATAAAAGAAATATGAGGGCTTAAACCGGAAGGTTACACAAAGTAAGTTAGGTTTTAATATAAAAACAGTTTCCTTCTTTATCAAGCAACAGCTGATGGGTTTTTATGGCCACCTGCCTGTTGATAGTGCTCCTCTGAAAAAATTTGGAGAAGAACAAGTCTCTGTTTCCTCAATTGTGTAAACCTGTGATTTAAAATGTATATGAATAAGCATATTTTATAGATTGACTCCAAGAGCTGAAGATGTTGACAGCATCAGGGAGACTTGATGGATCATAATGTTGTCTAATTTACTACATTTGACTGTACAGAAATTTTTCAAAGTTACAGAAGAGAGTGTCAGAAATACAAAATAGAGAAGAGCACTACTTAGCTTACTTATATATGCTTATGAGGCATAAACTGTGGTGTAGGGATGTGCATTCACAACTCACAGGGCAGTAAGGCTGGCATGTATAACTTTCAAAAGAGTGTGACTCACTCTTACAGATAAATGAGTAGATATGTATATATAAAATAGACACATATAATGTCTAATATATATATTTAATATAGGTGATACCTCTTTGTCAGATCATCATTCTAGCAACACATTTGAGTTTCTGAGAGGCTGGAGCAGAGCTGTGTGCTTTGTAATAGTCAATATTAGTTCAGTCAACCTTTGCCAAGTGTGGCCATATGTGGTACACCTAATTCTGCCTAACCCCTTCAGCTTTCTGTCACAGTTATTGCTAATGCACTATATTATTTTCCTGGACCCGTGACTTGCCTCTGTCTCCCACAGGGCTGTAAGTGACAGCTCGGTAAAGACACTTAATGCCTTCCCGAGCTGCGTGTCAGCTGTAATGCACCGCTTCGCACCTTTGTTCGGTAATGGTGCTGGTGCTCCATGGCAACGTCGGCCTCCCAGCTGTGCGAAGGTCTGCCGTGGGGAGGCCAACCGGGAGCTATTAGCGCCTGTGGAAAATCTGCGGGAAGGATGCGAGGCGCACGGAGCGCGGGCGAGAGGAGCTCCGCCGCCGCCTGTGCCGGGGCGCCGCAATCGCCGCTAAGCTCTCATCAATATGCTCGAGTGCTGCCAGCAGCGCAGCCTTTTGGCAAAATACTCCTTCCCATT
Organism: Hylia prasina; assembly: GCA_013397195.1. Lineage (NCBI taxonomy): Eukaryota > Metazoa > Chordata > Aves > Passeriformes > Sylviidae > Hylia > Hylia prasina. Next base: position 137,787 of record VYXD01016019.1, read on the forward strand.
GATTGGAAAGCGAGGACAAATATTAATTTATAATGTAATCAAGGGGACGGCCCGGAGTCGCTACTGTGCATGTCAACTGCGAGATTTGAGGGAAAGGTTTTCTTATGTAAATGAGAGAGTGTTAATCTGCATACAAAGGGATTTGGGAGCGAATTTAGACCAACTGCTTCTGAAAATCCCTCGGAGGAGGAGAATCCTACCCCCTTTCCCTGCCTTTGAAATCTGCCCAGTGTCCCACAGAAATATGCTTCTTCTCCAATGAACAAAAGGTATTTTGTCAAAATCTCAAATTGAGGTTCTACACAATCACCCTGAAATTGCAAGATATATTGGGGTTCTAATTAAAGAAACCAACTAATATTAATGAAGTGTTAAGATACAATCAGGCTTGTTGTTCATTACTTGCTTTTTGTGAAGCCAAATGAGATTCATTCACAAATCCATGTTTACCATTCCTGAAAATATTTAAGCTACACCTGAAGTGTAATAACATGCTTCATGGTAATTTAAGACTTTAAATAAGAAACTAACTCAGTTTAAGTATTAACATTCAGAATAGCCTTTAATGGCTTTTTCTTACCAAATCTGTGTTAGCCCTGATTACATGAAAAATTTCCATGAGCATTACAATGTGGTATTTTATGATTGCAAAATTCCACAATTTGTTGGCTTGTTCTATTCATGTGATTTCCTCCTCTGCCTGCCCCCATTAAGATTTGATTTTGTATTAGCCAGCCCTGATGTCTGAAATCATAAAAATCAAGGAAGTGAAAACCCTGACACAGAAATGCTATCCACTTCAGAGCACTCTGTAGCTAGCTGGTTGGTGATTATTGGACTCTGTGGATGAAGACGTGAGAGTGTCTTCTTAATTTTAAATTTACATTTATGGTTTTAATTTCTTTTACATTCTGTGGTTTTGGTGGATTGTTTTTTTTTTTTTTAATCCATTTCTTTGTGCTAACTTTGTCATTTAATACAGAGAAATTTGGGGTTTTTTTCTTTAATTTTATGCTCATCTTGGGTTGCAACTCACAAGGGACACAGAGACTGAGGATGAAATTGTTTTTTTGTTTTTAATCTCAGTAATAATTCTTCTATCTGGAAGACTATATCTTGTGATAAAAATACAAAGGATTTTTGGCATGCCCAAGAATTTTTTTTTTTATTATTTTTTGGAAGAAGTTATTTCCCGTGGGAAACCCAAAAGTAGCATAATCAATATCAGTGTTTTCCTGCTTCCTTGTCTGCAGCTGTGCAGACAGAACAGTGCAGGGAGAGCTGCTTTACTGCCTCTGTTTGTAGATGTGAGGTGGCCTCAGTAGGAAGTGCTTCAGCCCTCCCTTTGCATTGAAAGCAGCAGGAGGGAGATTGACAAAAACTGCCCACAGGTCCTGACCCACTGTCCTTTGGACCCACCTGCTAAGGGAACACACTCAGGTTTGTGCTAGAAGCAGATGAACAAAGCACTTGGAAAGACGCAAATGTAGAAGTTTCCTGCAGCTTTACAAAAGCCAGGAATGCTGTTGTGATACCTGTGGGGCTCACTGAGCAGTCTGTGCTGGTGTACCCTGCACCATCAATACTGAACTCAGCTACTGAGGGGCTTTCTCTCTATAAGGAGCACCAAACTGACCAAATATTGGTTTGATTCATGGAATCTGATGTGTCTGTTTAAACAGCACATTTATGAAATACAAAGGAATTGCTTCTGTAGTAGGTGGACCGCATCGGCAAATGCTGCAGTGGCCAAAATGGATTAAAACTCAACTGAATAAATTAAGGAAAAAACAATCTGTAATGAGTAAAGATAAAGATTTTACCTCAGACTTAGGAACCTTCTCAGCCAGGAACTGCTACAGGTTGGGCAGTCACACCAGCAACGCAGTTCTGTGTACCTGAACTGTTCTTGTCCTTCCTTTTCCTCATTGACGGATGTGCTCAGTACTAAACTAGAAAAACTTCTGGTTTGAAGCATTCTTACAGGTTTATGGTTTTTATATATTTATATCTCTTTTTTTAAAAAAACTTCAGTTGTTTCTTCCTTCTTCTTTTGCAGTCCTATACCTGTTGGTTGACTATGTGGGCCGGTGTTATTTCAAGTATTGCTGTCAGTTAGCATAGGCATAAAAATGATCCCCCTGAGCTCATAATATCAGTATCTAGTGGCTTTCTCCACTGCTGTTTATTACCTAGAGGATTTAAAACTTTCTTTCTGAGTCAAGGGAGTTTGCTGAGTTTTAGAGCACAAGATTAAATGCTTTGCTGAACTGGTATTCCAGTGCTCATATTCACACCTACAATTCTTCCTAGGTTATGAGAGGAATAACTAACAGCTTTTAATATGTAAGTAACCCAGTTTCAGAGTTCCAGAACAACAGTAAATTTGCAGGATAGTACTTCCTGTTCATGCAAAAGCCCCTGAACAAGGGTTTATCTTCACTTGCTTTCAGACATTCTTTGTGTTCTCTGTTGTCTCTGCATGTTCGTAGAAAAGTTCGCAGGATGAGTTCCTTAGTTCAGTGTTGGGCTTGAAGTGGTTAGTGACCTTCTGCACCAGTAGTTTTGTTTGGCAAGGGCTGATGTGAATTTTACTTATCTTGACATGTGCAGATTAAGGTGTTCTTTGCTTCATCACCCATGAGAAGTAGCATCCTGAGAGAAGGATATTGTGTCAGCAGTTTTAGGGACATTGGAGGTCTGAGTATCTACATAAATTTCACCACCATTTTGTTGGGTATTTTAGAATGCCAGTGAGGCATTAACATGTGACAGAGAGAGAAAGAAATCCCTTTTCTTATGAAATAGTTTACTTCAGCCACTTTGCAGCTTTCTTTTTTTGTCTAGATATGGTTATTATAATGAATACCTGATAGTCCATTATTTCTTTGTACAGGAATGTATGATAGAGAAAAACTCTTCATCAGATTGACAAAGAAACACCCTAAAGCAATCCAGAGTATTGGTGTTTGAGAGCCATGAGCTTGATCACAGGCAGAATTTGAGTGTAACGTGAGTTTTATACTCATGTACTTGTAGAGTGGTTATGTTTTCATTTGAGACAGGAGTTAGGGGAATTTTTTAATACTGCTGTTAAATTTTATCCTGTTTGCCTAAGCTGCTATGTAGCAGGCTTGTGGTTTTTTTTTAAATTATGGATAGGATTTTGATATGACCTTATCACTCAGCATATGGCAATACAGATGGAGAGTGAAGTCACAGTTGAGTGACAATGAGGAACCGACTGGGAATGAGCAAAGCCTTCGATGTGCAGAGAATGGAGGAGAAAACCATCTGTTTTAACAGTTTTCTGATGGACTCCCTTGCAGGCTGCATGTCAGATGTCTTCTGGAAGTGATGAGAAGAACAGCTTTATTTCCTTCCAGTTTTAGATCACACTGAAATTTAACCAAGTGTCCACAGTGGGAAGAAGTCTGCCATCCCAAGTCAGTTATCTTCATGATAGGCTTGCACTGTTACACTCTTAACAGCTTGACCAAAATGTCAGTGGGAAGCAATGACTGTATGCAGAGAGCTGGTTCCTCCTAAAATTCGTTTTTAAGGTGAGTCATGTACCTGAAGGTATCTGTATTTCTTTACTGGTGAGAGACACTCAAGGTTAGTTAAAAGCCACTCTTGCCTGTGCTCAAAGAAAGGCCAGAAGATGGAGTTTCAGGATATGTTGTCTTACCTGAAAATTTTATGTGTGTGGAGTTAGTTTTTCAAGATGTGGGTACTGATAAGCATTTGGGTTGTCTTTCTTGTTTTGTAGGGTTTTTTGTTGTGTGTTTTTGTTGCTGTTTCTTTTCAAGACTAAATACAGCTGTGAAATGAATTAATGTATTTAGGAAACGGAATCTGCTTCAACAAAAGTACTTGAGCAATGAACATGACATTTTATCGAAATGAAATGTTTACTGAGGATATGTGTAGATTGGACTTGGATGAGAAATTTATAATATCTCAGCAATCTGAGGAGGTAAGGCTGGAGATCACAGATTGGGACTGGGATGTGGAAGGTGAAAGAACTTGTACTTTATTTTCTTACATTCAAAGACCATTTTTTGAGTGCTCTTGAGGGTAAGAGGATAAACTTCATCAGAAAGCAGGGTCAATTTATTTGTAACAGATGTTGGAAGCCCAAGAGCTATAGACAAGTGAGATTGGTTTTATACCCTCATCAGCTTTTCTTATTCTTGACATGAGAGTGCATTCTCAATGATCAATTAGCTACTTGGTATTATTCGTTAATTTGCTCCCAAATGCTGTATCCAAACTGCTTCCTTTGCAGCTGCCACAATCTCCTACTTCCCTCTACCACATTCTGTGATATATTCAAAGTATTTTGCAGCTTTGAGTGCACTGAAATGTAGCTGCACTGTCAAATTAATGGCACGGAGAAATATCCAGTGCCACAATGCAAGGATTAACCACAGGTTCTTTTGCTGCAGTTTGGTAGTAAGAAGATTTCCATTTCAAGCATCTCCTCAGCTTCAGCCTTCCAGATGTGGCACTGGACTGCTGCAAAGCCACAGACTGCCCAGTCATTTTAGGCTGAACTTTCTGTTGTAGAATAAATGGGTACTGGCTGTACCCATTTGGAGAAGAAGGCTGTTTTTCTCACTATATTGATTCTTTTCTTTATCAGCAGTTCACATGTAATTTTCTTACACCTCCTTCTTTTCCTTGTTACTCTCTACTTTTTATACCTCTGTATTCCACACCTGAGATCTTTCTGCACGTTATTTATTCACCCCAAATAAAAGGCAGTATCTCCAATGCTCCTGGGAAATAAAAGAAATATCTAAATGCAGGTAATTTCCTGTTTCTCTTTTGCTTTTCCAAGGGAGCACAAATTCTATACCAGCCTTCCTGAGTGACTAGGAATGCTGCAAGCAAGGGCCAAGCCTCCCTCCATTCTCCTCCCACCTGTGCTAAGGATGGTCCTTAGCTGAGAAGTGACTTTGTAGTGAACCCTCTATGCTTTGGTGTGTGGGCAGGTCAGGCCTCTATCACATGGTACAAGATTGCTGAAGCAGCCTATTACAGGTGGTCTCATTGCAATAAAAATCAATTTATTTTTACTGCTTCAGAGCATCTTCAATTTAGCCTTAATCTCTAACTTTCTTTCTGCACACTCCACTTTAATTTTCAGTTTGTTTTATTTACTGAAATAAGACAAGGTAGCTTGAATGGTGCCAAGGAGAATTATCAGGTTCTGAAAGAGAATTGTAAATCATGCTGAAGGAGGAAAAAAGGAAAGAAAGAGCTGAACTTGGTCCTTATTATTTCTAATATCATCATGCTGACTCTTGAATGCAGCAGCTAATAGACTTAGTTCACATTGGTTCATACAATACATAGAAAAATGTCAATGGATGTGGAAAAAAAAAAAGATTGATGGGAAATGTCACCTTAAATTCAATAGGTCAGATTCTCAGCTGATGTAAAACGAAGCTTTGTGGATTTCCAGCTGTTTAAGGTCAGGCTTAATATATTCACAAATGGCTTCCTTATATTGTCATTTTATACAGCCATGTAACTTTCTACTTGATTTTTTATTTCTTTCTAAATTCATCCTCAATTGATGCACATCTAAAAAGCTATTAAAGAGCAGCAGTGGAACAGTGTAAAAATTCAGCTCTGACATTATGACTTTAAATGAATTCTTCACATCAAGTTTATTAATAATTTTTGAGAAGTCAAAAAAGTACTCCTTTCAGAGCTGTGACTTTACCTTAATTTCATTCATTCAGGGAAATTTTGCATGGAACCTTTGTCTTGTAGTTCTGTATAGGTGGCCTCAGATGTGACATGTCATCTGTAGGTTTTTTTGGAGACTGGTCCCCCCACGTTAATTTTAAACAAATTTATGGGTCAAACTGTTAATACTGTAGATATTTGAATTTCTTTTTTCCCCTCATGGGACTTTATAAGAATTGGAAATTTGTGGGGTTTTGACATTCAAGTGTGCTTGAAACGCAAAATATAAAAAGCAGGTAATTGGCCATGTTTTTCTTTTAAAAACCCAACAAAATAGAAGCTATTTTTAGCTTGTAGATGGCAGGACTATATCTGTCTCCGTGTGATTACATGTGGAAATGAGAGTGCCCCTTATTTTGCTAAATAAACTAAAGGCTATTGTTTTAATGATCTCTAATGACCTTCTAAATCTTTACTTTAGTAGCCTTCCCCTATGAATAACGACCCTGACCTTCCTGACTTTTCTCAGGGTACGAGGTGCTATCCAATATGCCCAGGACCAGCAGGAGTCTGTCCTTAAAGGAGCCCCACTGGGAGGCTTGATTTGCCCCCACACCCCTTCTTTTCCTTTCGCAGTTTAAAGTGGTAACCAGCTCTTTCCTGGAGCTTTGCTCCTCATGGCAGTGTAGGATATTCCCCAGCTGGAATACTGGAAATCCTTTTGCAGCAGAGGATCCCAAAATTTCTTGAAGTTTTAAACTGGTCTGTAATATATTGTGCACATCCATTAAAATTATTGTTTAAAATTAGTTTTGTAGTTTTACCACACACCCGTTGTTACTACACTTTCAGAAATTAGATTGGTGAGTTACACCCAGTAATACAGCACTTGATACTATACTCTTATATGTTAGGGTACATTATTGTTACCTTTCTGGCCTCTGAAGCTAAAAACCTCTCTTCTATTTCATTGCTTTTGAAATGGAATGATAAAGTTTTAATATAAATTTTTATATAGGAAATGTTAGCCTTTGCTCCATGAGGTGCATGCAGGAAGAGTTTTCACAAGTGCCCCCTCAGAGATGCATTCTTTGGAAAGTATTTATCTGGCTGCTAAATTGTTGGGATTTTCTTGCTTTGAGTTGTTTTGCCTTACACAGGTGATGCTATTTGCATTCCGATTAGTGAATTCTTTGTGTAGCACATCAGTGTCTGAGACTTCCATTGAAAAGCCAATAGTAGATCTTCCTTTGTGTAATCTGTCTGTAGCAGGGCAGCTACAGGCATATCCTAGGCAAAGAGGTTGTTCAATAATGTCAGATGAGTCCCTGGAGCCCTGCTCTCTGTCATATTATTTTCTGGAAATGCTGACAAAAATGAAGTGAAGCATTTATTTATATTCATATACCTATTATTATGGTAATGGAATGGCTATCGCAGTATAAATAAGAGAGTTTAAATATATTGGATTTAACTTTAAGGCCCTTTTCTATGATTACTTCGCAATTTTTTTTCCCCAAAATGGAAATGGGAACTTGGATGGAGTTAAGAAATCATGTGTTAGTCTCTGCACAAGTAAGAAAGGTAACAGTTGGAGAGATTAGAATAGTTAGACCTTAGGTGAGGGGCTGCTCTTACCTGCTTCCTGCATCTTTGTAAGTGAAATATATCCAGTAATATACAACAGGCTCTGTGCCTTCAAAGGATACCTTAGACTGCCAATGTGTTGTGAAGCAGAAAGAGAACACAAGTTTTCTTCATTCCCCAGAGAAAAGTGAGTATCCATGGTGAGCTCCATTTATTGAAGTGCATTATTGCACTCATAAAATGCTTTTTGGTTATGGTTCAAACAGAGTAGAAAGTAATTTAACCCCTAGCTTGCAGAAACACCAACACACTTAGAATCCCCGTTAAAATTAACTGTTGAAACATAAAGTGGCACCTTCACTTGTCAGAGTGTCCAGATTTAATTTTAATTGCCTAATTGCCTGAAAAAGATGCCTGGTTTATATGCCTCAAGTCAGACCCTTTGCTAAATGACATAAGTGTTTATATATGTACTTGGTATATATTTGTTGTGAACTTCATTTTATACTTCTTTGCAAAATCTGGTTATACAAAATAACAGAAGCCACTAACCTGTAATTTATTTAATTTGTTTTTGTAAAAAAAAAAAAAAATAAATGATAAAAGTGTGGTTTGGATTTTCTAGCCTACTCTTGTGTTATTGTTCCACTGTTAAATCCTCTATAGTCCTGCATATCCATGGAATTAACTCTGCCAAGTCTTTTAAATATGGGTAAGTGCTGTGAATCTTCCTTCCCTTTTTGCCATTATATTTCCTACTAGTCCATTATGCCAAGAAGGAGGAATGAAAACATAGCTGTGGTTTGAGGCAACTAAATGCCTGTTATCCTTTCTTAATGATAGTTTATTTTTATGCTTCTTGCTCCTCTATAGTTGGCTGTCATCCACTCTTGGTTGCTTTGAGGATTAAGTGGTTGCTACCTATTCCTCTTTTATGTTTCTCCTAGTTTTCTGCATCTCTAGTGAATAAATATGTAGTCACTTTGACAGTTTTGTGTCTTTGATAGTGGGGTTGTGGGTTTTTTTTCTCTCCAGTATATCTTTCTGTGATTTTTATAGTTCTACAACATCCATTGCCTCAGGGTATGTTCAGTAAAATCCTGCAGGAGTTTGTTGAGTCTTTAAGAGGTATCAGCTTGTTAATAATGTTACAGGACTTGGAAAGCAAGAATGTGTGATATTTCTAGGATGGGTTGTTCATCCACTGTGGCATTTTGGCAGATATATTGATATATATCTTCTTTGAACTCAGTGCTTTTCCATCAGGATGAATTCTGCTTTTCTTGTTCAGTCTCAGTGCTGACAAGCCTGGTGTAGGCAGTGCTACTGTGTATTGATATGCATCAATAAAAATGTAGCATTAGGCTTTATATCCTTGCCTTAATTTTGAATTTTTCAAATTATTTACAACCAGTATCTCACCTATGTGGTACAATGTACATGTGCTTTATTGTTTTTATCTTCTTTATTTTAAGTTTGAGCCAGCAATTGTTCTGTCTCTGATCACAGGTGTCTGAAAGAGATGTGCTAGTTGGAGTGATCCTACTGGATAATCAGGAAAACACATTTGACTTGGGAAAGAAAAAAAAAGAAAAGGAAAAAAGGAAGAACTATTCAGTGGAAAGCAAAAGACTCAGGGGCCTTGTTAATGAGAGAATGAAGGATCATGAGAGAGAGAATATTTCACTCCTAGGTCACCAGTTCAAATGCAGACTAGCTTAATAGTGTAAATTGTTACCATCTGACAGCTGTTCCATAATCCATGAGAAATGGGAGAATTGTCACAATCCAGTTTCTCTGTCTTCTAGCTAGCCAAATGTTGACATCCTACAGACAATCATAATTTGCACAGGGATGTTAATAATTTGCTTTACCCTTGCAGACACCGAAGGGGAGTATTAAAATACCAAATGTGAAGAACACTTGAACTTTCCCATTCTTTAAATATTGCTCTGGGGACGAAGTTGAAGGATATTTGAAAGCCACTGTGAGACAGGGAGAGGCATCACCTCCCCCTGCCAGTTGCAATGTTGAGTTACTTGGTACTTGGCTAAGGATAGAAAAATACAACATAGACCTTTCTGTAACTAAGTTTTACTGGGTGTTTTTAATGAGTAAATACAGAGTAAAAATTCCACAGTAATTTTATAAAGCAGAATAAAAATTGAAAAGTTTGAAAGGCAAGCAGCTTTAATATTTCCTTTGAAATCTTAACCTTGATGTGATGGTATCAGTTCAATGCTGTAACTTCCAAAATTCTTAGGTAGCATCATTGTGTGTACAAATTAATGTTAAGAACAACATGCTTAAACAGGTGTAGTATTTATATAAATACTGTGATTTTAACAACAAATAACTGGTTTTTTACTTTGCAATGTTTCAAATAGTAAGTTAAATGTGTGTCTATATTATAAGTACCATCAGCTGATCAAAGAACAATTATATTGGGATATATAGGCTTAGATTTTCATAGGCAGAAAATTTCAGTACTTATTTGAAGGCAGTAAAATTCCTGGACTTGATTCTGGAAGGTTGAATAAAACCTAATCAAAACACCAGGAAGATAAGTCTGGCCAGGAAGATAAGTCTGGCCTAGAAGTGAAGAAACATTAGAA
>VYXD01016019.1:151959-216155 GCA_013397195.1 Hylia prasina
TTTTTTTTAAGTGATGTTCTGGTTGCTTTCTTGTTAACATGGCTAAAAAGAGAATTAAGAGCAGGCTGGATGACCTGCCTTTTACCAAGGCATGGTAAATGAGCTTTATGTCCAGGTTTTCTAAGGGGGTGCAAAGACTAGGTGTGTGTGACCTATTGCCCACCTAGCAAGAGTGCAGTACTATAAAGCAGCATCTACAGATATTGCAGTAAAAATTGTCTCTGACAGTAGATGTTTTTAAAAACACGGGAAGTGATGAGACCTCAGTTGCTCTGTCTACTGTTTTCTAGCATCTCAGACCCTTTGTTGGGGCTGTCTCTGTTCTCTAAAAACACCCATTTTTCAGCTCATTCATTTCCTTATTTTTTTCAGGAACAAATATGAAACAGTGTTTATATTCAGGAGCTCATTTCCCATGACCTAAGTAGCAACTACTCCACATATACAGGACATAATCCTAGTTCTAGAATAGTAATTACTGTGTATTTAAACCCAGTCAAAACAGGAACACAAAAATAAGATTATTAAATTTCTTAAAATAATTTTAGCAAGTTTCTTAGGTTGTGTACTTTCAACTTAACCATAAATTATTTCAGATTCCAATTTTTCCTATTATAATCTAATCTAATAATTTCAACATTTTAAATCTACCAAGCTCAGGTAACAATTGCACATGCAGTACCAAAACTTTAGGAAAGTTCAGGTAAAGCATTATGAAATTATGTAAATGGCTTTAAATCAGAATTATATGTATTAATGCTACAGTTTAGGATGTCTATTCAGGAAGATAATCTTTATTTCAGACATGCTAAAGTACATGCAGATTACCTTTTGTTTCTCAGACAGTAGAACTAGAAAAATAAAGCTGCCAATTGTCTTATTTTTGGTCAGGTGACAAGCAGAGAATAGGGATTAATGAGCTGCAACCATGAGGAAAAGGGAGATTGTTTCCCCGTGTCTTTGTAGTTGGAACATAAAATGATGTTCAAACTTCAGTACTTGGCAGCCAGTTCAACCACCTGCTCAAGCCAGGACTAACTTCAAAGTTCTTGGCACTTTGTTCTATTTCATGGGTGTTAAAATAAAGGTTTTGTCTTAATCCTGAGACAAATTTTCAGAATAAGTAGGCAGGTGAGAAATTTTGCTTTCTTCTGCCCAGCCCAGTACCAGTGAGGCTCTGATTGTTTTACCAGAATATGCCATGCCCACGTAGCAAACTGAGGAAGAGGGAGAGAGGATCAGTCCACCTGTCTGAAATTCTTTCAAGAAAAACATGGGAGGGATGTGCCCAAGAGTTCCAGGTGAGCCAAGTCTTTCTGCGGGGGCAGAGAGGTCCAGATCTCTATAACTATTTTTTTGAGTCTTATTTCCCACCTGTGCTAAGCACAGTGATGCAAATGCCAACACAAAGCCCAGCAGAGAGAAGTGGTTGGTGCTGCCTGGAATAGGAAATGCAACCCCCTGTGCCAGGGTTTCTCCTCAAGTAGAGACAACCCTGGCAGCCCCAAAGTGTGGCATGGTTGGGGATGCATGCTTGAAGTTTTGACTCTTAACTATGTCAGCTCCTAACTACCTGGAAGTCTTATCCCTACAAGTGTGAAACTCTGCACAAGTAAATAACAAATATGGGTGTGCAAAGTATACTTTGGAAGTTTCTCTGCAAATGTATAATAGGTGGCATTACAAAAAAAGTAAGAAAGTAAGAATTTCCAGTTACTTGTGTTTATGATACTTATTCCTTTTTCTTTTTTTCCACTGCAGTATGGGAAGTAGTTAACATATAAATATGGAAATAAATAAGAGGAATTTTGACCCATACTAGCATCTACAAAACGTTGCTTTGCTTACTCTGAGACTAGTTGTAGAATCTTATACCATCTCTCAAGGTATTTTGGTAACTTGAGTTTCATTTGTCACCCTTACCACCAGGCAGTCACCCAGTCTCAGTAATAATTAACCATTTCACTAGGTGAGTATATGAACATGGTGAGAAGAAAAAAAAAAAAAGATTGATTCCTGAATGGAATTTGCAAGTAATTTAATATTGTCAGCGCCAACCACACTTGAAAAACAAGCCTACTTTTTCTAGGGATCTTTAAAACACTTTTTCCTAGAGTAATTTGCAGTAGTTTCTCCCCACCTTGGGACTTGAATTTTGCCGTGTGTCATGTGGAAAGCATTTGAAAACTTCTAAGATAAATGTTGCACGTACGTCTTTGTTTTTATTGCATTTTTTAAAACTCAACACCTAGATTCCTTTTCAATTTAGAATGTCTGGAACAAAAATAGTGACTTTTAGAGGTTGGTTCAGTATTTGACATGTATTTTGGAAAACAAATGGGACTTGTAAGATGGGCCAGCCTATTGATCACATAGCATTGCTACTGTAGTTTGTGTTACACATCTGTCCAGGTCTGATAAATGGATTCAGTACCTAACTACCCCTCCTGTTTTTGTGGTTCAAGTGGCATCCCTCCCTCTTTTGTTCTAGGCACCTGTGCCCTGGATCATCTTCACTCCATGGTGCCACCAGTCCCTGACCCCTGTGTGATATTGCACAAGCATCTCCTGACAAAATCCAGTGGCTGTTGAGCAGTTAGAGATGTGCTTTAAGCAGATGTGCTAAAGATGCCAATGCCCAAATATCTGTGCTGTAGGGACCCATCCAGAGATTACATGGAACTCCACGTGGTGTTACTGCAAGCAAGGAGTGGCTGCACAGAGCAGTGTGGATGTGAGCCACCCCAAGCCAAATGGCATAGGAAATAGGGATTAAAGCAGCTTGGTATCCATAGTCCATAAAATATAGGGGGAAGACTGCTGCTATAGCAAATATTCCTGTAATACCAATCCAGGTATCACCAAAACTGAAGGGTGCCATGGCTTTCCTGTTAGAAGGTGCTCCTTAGAGTCAGTGTTCTGTAGTATGACTTTGGGATGTATTTTTCCACTTCAACAAGATTGGCACTTTGCCAGCTCAAACCCCCAGGCAACATGGGGGGTTTATGGGAGGTTTTTTAGATGCACAGATTCTTTGTATGTCTCCAGGGTCTGAAGTCAACGCCTGGGTTGTTTCCTCCCTCATCCTCTTTTAAATATGCAAACAAGTAATTGGCCATTTTACTCTACTCATGAATTTCTTGCATTTTTATAAATTTGTTAGCAGCGTGTCTTTGCAGGCATTTAATTGTATTATTTTTATTTGTCTAGAGATACAGTCTAAACCATTCCTTTTCCTGGCTTAACTCTTCTGTCTCTTCAGTAACTTGTTTTGAATGTAGAGACATGCTTGCATGTCTCCATTTTAATTTTGAAAGGTAGAAGATGATTAAGTTTAACAAAAATTCACATCCAAGGCTTATGGAGAAAAGTCCATAATTTTACTCCCCCGGACTTGAAGCTAAAATTTACGAGCCAGTGGAAATTATCTGGTGGTGCTGCTGGCACTATTTGTAGTGCTTTTTGTCGTGACACAGGACAAGGTAACAAAGTCGTACCCAGGGCTGAGTATCCAGCAGCATTTGTGGGAACTGTGTTCACCAAAACATAAAGGGAGGAATGTGAAGGAAGTCTCCAAGCCTCTGGACAGATGTAGGGATGTGTGAAGTCTAGCATGAGGAACACCTGTGTGAGGGAGTTGTTAGTAGCGACACTCCCTTGTGGAAAAGTGTCTTATGCTCACAGTTGCTCTTTCTGCCATGAGTCAGAAGGAAAACACGTTCTTGATCATATTCATTCTTGATCTGTTGGTTACAAATGCTTTTTCATGAGAAACTAGAATGTGCCTCTTAGACTGGGGGTAATTTTTATTTCATTTACTGTCTGGGTGTCTTGATTACAATTTTTAGCAGGAGCAGGGCCTTGACAGTCATGGCTAAGATATACTCAGCAGAGCACCTGGCAAAGCAGTTCTGGTTGTATGTCATTATGACCTTAATCCTCATGTCTCTCCTCAGCTCAAATGCCATTTCAGCTAGCAACAATTAACAGGAGAGGAGTATGTGCTGTTATACAAAAGATAATATCAGGTGATTAATGCTTGTGCTGGCCATTTTATTCCACCATTGAAATGTGCTGAACAAACACTTCTGCCAGAAATTTCTTAGTGCTTCATCCCTAAATGTATCTAACGTGAATCATTTTTGGCTTCGGTATTTGGCCTTTGTTTGTACAAGATTCTTAATAATACATGTAGAAAAGGGCAATTCATATTTCTTTCCTAACCATAGCTTTGGATTTGGTGATTTGTTTTTCTTTAACTAAAGGCTGTAGGTAATGCAAGATTTAATAAAATTACTTGAGCATTCCCACCTGAGCACTGATCAAGATAGAATAATACAAATGATTGATGTTCTCTTACTTTATGGTAAGCCAAAAAACCTGATCATGGTATCATAAAAAAGGAATAGCGTTTTATAGCAGCAGTCAAAGTTGAATGAAAACTAATGAATTAAAGGGGGAAGTTTTAGTACCTCTTTGAAGGAAAAATTCCAAGTGTTTTATGGAATGAATTTATATAGGCTTTAAGGCAGAATTCTGTCTATAAAATAGATATGATAGTTTTTGCTGTCATGTTTAGTGTTTATCAAAAGCATTCTAATAGCAACATCCATTAAAATGCACCAGAGTTTACTAAATAAGAAGCTCAGGTGTTTTGACTAGAATAATTAAATCTTCCTTTATTTTATATTTGTGAAATGACTGTATAAATAGAAGAGCATATGTATTTTCTGATGTGGATAGAAAAGAACTCTGCATTTCTTCTTAGTAATTTAGTTATGTATAAAGATTACCCATGAAGCCTGCTAAATGCCTTCTCCCTGGGGTTTGGTTTTGTTGTGCAGTGCTCACTTGCATATGTATACCTCAAAAATTAATCCAGAAGGTAGAGATGTGTTATTAAGAATATCTGACAAGTTAGAGTTGTCATTTGGTCATGGTCTAAATCCATGGGCATACAGTCATTTAGTTTGGCACAAATGCCAGCAGAAGCAATTCCTTCCTTCCTCTTGCACAGTCATGGCTGCCTACTCTGATTATCCCTTCATGCTCCCTGTAGCATTTGTGAAGCTAAACCATGGACTGAGTGGAAGCCCTATCCAATAGAAAGGAAGTGGCTGGGTGCATGCAGGAATTACAACATCACGAGAACTGAGCAAACAGCTTGGGGATGCTCTTTTTTACAGGGATAGAGACTTTGACACATTGAAAACAAAACCTAACAATGATGCAGTTTGGGGCAGAGGGGAACAGGGCAGGCCACCAAACAAGAGAAACTGCTGTTGGAGTTTTGATGTCATGGGTGGTTTGCATTTATTTGGATTCTAAGGACAAAATCTTTACCAGAACCTCTAAACCAGGCTGTTCCCAGGGAGTCAATTGTCTCACTCTTCCAGAATGGAAATGGATGGATGGCTGCTGGCTGAGGGCCATGGCCCACTGATCACCAGTCCTGTCACCACTTGCCACTTCGGCACAACACAGGGCCTGGTGTCCTTCACAGCCCAGAAACTCTGTGACATTCAGCGCATGAACTCAGATCAGGCTGTTGGAACATCAACAGGTTCTGCTTCACTTTGTTCTTTGAGTCAGTTGTGAGCCACTGTTGTTAATCTGCTGCTGCCTCAGGGCACACTGCAGGACCCTCATGCATTTTCTCTGGCTAACAACATAAAAATGCTTCTCTCTACTTTAACACTTTATTTTTTCGCTCATTTGCGCTCCAAAATTTAGATTTCTAATAGTAAATTCAGCAAAATTTTACTGTAATATTTGAAGAGGCCAGTCCCAGGCAGTAACAATCAGGAAAGAACGAGGTACTGTTCATTTATAGTTAGGTATGGTTGACTTCAAAATTTTAGTGTCAAATGTTTGATAATTTTCTATATAGTCTCTGTGCATGGATTTTTAGAAGTTACAGGTTCAATATATGTATAGATAGATGATCTATTGTTCCCAGTGAAGACTCAGTCTCATGGTACAGCACAAAAATGACATGGATTAGAGTGTAAAGTAAGCAGGGTGACAATATGCCATCAGATATATGTTGTTTATGTACATCTATATTCTTTATGTGAATAGTTCCTTGCTTTGCTACTACTGTTGCTTTAAGCATCTTAATGAGCTGGCATTAGTGAACTGCTACTTAGAGTTAGATGTGCCATTAAGGAGGAAGTACACAGAAGATGCTTTATGCCAGAGGCATGACATGAAATGGAATTTTAGGTATTTATGGGGTGAGGTGGAAAAGCTGTATTTAAAATAGATGGTAACAGAAGAAGTATAATTTAAAATTCCCAGTGAGAAGATGGGGCAAAAGAGGAGAAAATTAAGAAATTATACCAAAAAAATGGATGTGTGAAATGCAAGAAGGTGGCAGAAGGATTACAAGAGTGGATGAGAATGTAAAATTGTCCAATTTCCAAGATGCTTAGAGGCTTATGTGCTGTTGTCAGGAGGAGAAGCTTTTGTAGGTGTTCATGTGTCTCATAATAATCTGCATCTTGAGCTGCATCAGTGCTTACAAAAATAACCCACATTCATTTAGAATCCTAAATAGATAAAAGGATCTTTGGGTTTTACACTGTTTTATGCTTTTGGAATTTTTACCCATTGTGATGAAGCCTAAATGGAGATAACACTAAAACCTGCATTTAGAATGGGCTGAAAGGGAATGGTTGATACGATGTAATGGAGCTTGAGAATAAATGAATCAAAATGAGAACCAAGAGCTTAAGTGAGCATTTAGCCATGCAGGCACAAAGGAAGAAAATTATCTTTAATGCTTAGGAGGAGCCACAGAAAGATTTATTTATGATCTGGATTAGGAAGGCTGGGGAAAGGTGAAACAAAAATGACATTTTTACTACAGGCTTGAGTGACGGGGGATGCCGGTGATGCAGTGCTTTGGTGGGAAGACAAAGAGGTCAATTTTGGCCATGTTAAGCTGATGGCATGCCAGCTAGGTGAGGTATCAGTGAGACAGCTGAGGTGGGAAATTAGATACAGGAAAGGTCAGGAGTGGAGAGGTTAATTTGGGATTTGTCAATACAGCTGCTTGTGTATTCTACTTAGTAAATACCTTTATTAAGCCTGTATCAGAATCACAACACGCCCCCCAAGAAAGCCTTGACAGTGACCAGATATTTTTAATAAAGGGTGCATTTACTGCAGGTTTCATGGCTCAAAGTTGGATCAGCTGCCAGAAGTTGCACTTGTATCTTCTATTGCTTACAACACGGGGTTTGATTCATGTTTGAAGGGAGACAGTGATCCACTAAAATAAATTGCCAGAATGTTAGACTAACAGATCAGATTGACCTTCATATGTGGAATTTAGTAGTTTGGCCCCACAGTTAGACTGACAGGTTGCACTAAATGAAAGTAAAAATGTCATTCTGTTTTTCTTTCCTTTCTTCTGAAGTTGTATTCTGAGTCTTCTGTATCACACTGAGCATATAGTTCAATTTATTCCATTTCCCCATTCAGAGACGATGTATGTTTTTCTATATGATATTTTCTATTTTATGGAAAAAGTAAAACAGATTCTTTGCCAAGTACACAGTAAATAAACTGCTTAAAGAATGTAATGATGTAGTTGGCTTAATTTATATGTAAATGTGAGCAATGCTATTTTAGATTAGTGCAGCAAATTGCTAAATAGGGGTCTCATAAATATTGGCTTTTGAAGATTGGAGTCTGAGTTTTTAAAAAGAAAAAGTTTTTTGCAGGGAAATTTGATTTTCTGAATGACATTTGAGAAACTGGTTGTGTTTGGTTGTTTTATTTCTTCCTTTTCTTCCTTACCAAGGAGTGTTGGGTTTCAAACAACTTTTCAGGAGCTTTGGATTTTCTTATTTTTCACTGTAATCAAACCTGCTGTCATTTCCATTCATGCCCTATGTTTTTATTTATCTTAGCTTTCCTTGCTGGCAGTAGTAGAGCAGCATCTATTGCTTTGAAGAATGTCAACAGCTTGTCAGTCATGAATTATTTGTGTTTGGTTTTGTTTTATCTGTGAGAGTATCTTTTAAGGTGATTTTTCTGGAGAAGCAGAGAGAGTTACTTTTTGTAGGCATTAATGAGAGCAGATTTTTTCCCAGTGTCCTGATGAAGGTGTTTTCTTCCAAAACACATTTTAGGGTGTGTCCCACAGTGTATCTTTGTTGGTCCACTGGCATGCATAACAATGTACTTTAGCATGCTTCTTTTTTCCCTGGCTTCAATTTAACTTTCTTATTTCATCAAAGGCAATCTTCACAAGAACTTTAAATGCCAGGAGAGGTAGTGTTCATTTTATGAAAATGAGATTTTGGTTTGTCATGTGCTGGCTCTTCAGGTCATGGCTTTTGAGCTATTTGAGTACTCTGAATAAGGTGAGCTTTTGTGGAACTGGGAAACATTTGAGGAACTGAGAAACAGTTCTTCATGGCAACATTGCTTCAGCTGGGAGGGAAAAACTGAGTTACTGAAGTTGTTATTGAGGGGGAGGAACTGTTTATAAACAAAAGATATAAACTTGTGCAAAGGCCACGATAGTTGTAAATTTCATTATTAGGAGCAAGTCATCCCATGGAAATTATGTCAAAAAAAGCTCAGTCAGTAAAATTTGACCAAGAGTTGTGATGCTGCAAACTGTGAAAAGTATGGACACAGGGTGACATAAAAGAAATGAGAAGAGTATCAGGGAATAATTAAAATATTTTTTCAGGTACGAGAACTCTTGAATTGCTTTGTGGTTAAAAGAAGGTTTACTGGTATGAATTTATTAATGTGTTCATATATTGTTAGAGGTTTCAATTTTAGTGCTTGCTGTCTACGATACAGTTTTATTCTATAAGCATATACAAGTGCTGTTGCATACTCATTTATCTGGGAAAATATTATTAACTTTTTTCCTAGTGACAAAGTTTAGGAAGGCTTTGTACTCTATAGAACATGCCCTTTGTGGCATTCAACATGTTTGCTTTTTGTCTGTCAATACATACTGGAGATGTATGTAACCAAGGTAGGCTGAAAACAAATTAAGTATCCATTGATCAGGAGATGAATGGAAATGAATGGTTGTGATACAGGTTGGCCCCTATGAGAGCAAGGATTTAAAATAAATTTATTTCCTTCTCACTAAGAGGAAAATAACTGGAGAACGGTGGCTCTGAATCAGTTTAATGTGTGCAAGGGATGTGACTTTGAGGCATGTTATGAACCTCTTCATCAATACCAATTAGTTCATCTTACTATGATAACACATGTGCTCAAAATGAGAGGAAATTCACAGTGTGGCTGTGTGAACGTCTAAGCCACTGCCTTCTCACTGGTGGCAGCATTAGTGTGCTGCAACGCACCCATTTACATAGACTTACCTGAAAGGAAAGGAGGGAATGAATGGATGTTGGAAAGCCAAGACAATGGAAATATTAAAATAAAATTCTTATTTTAAATAGGGGTGAATGAGGTAAAAATATCTTGAGTCATTTTTTACAGTGACTTTCTTTTGCTGAGTTAAGTTAATGTTGCCTTTCTTTGAATCCTAGAAAAACAATATTGCCTTCCAAAAGTGCCAGTAGCACTAATGAGCACATATATAATTTTCTTCGATACCAAATTAACATTCTTTGTTTCAGTTTCCAGTTCAGAGATAAAGTTTATGATATTGTTCTCTTGTTCCACTGGCATCTTATTTCTGATAGCACAGGGCTTGTTAGAAATGCCACTTTATTTCAAGTATTTTCAAAGCCACTTCAGTGAAAGAAAATATAGAATTTTCTAAAATCAAAGACAGTGATATTCCCCTTGAATCCCTCTTAGCCTGTTAAAAACTGCAATCTCACAATACCCACTCCTCTAGTAGTCCCAGATCACAAAAACCATTTAAATAAAATATGTGGAGATATAGCTGCTTATTAAGCCATGAACACACAGTTCCTGAGCATTCAGTTGTTTTTTCTGCCTCTAACTAGTTATTCATCCATTAAAGGTTAGTGTCATCATTATGGTTTACTGCTGGGAAATCAGTTGTCCACCTCTGTAAGTTTCCAATTGTCTGTTTCTGTCAAGCTTGGGAAACCTTGAGCTTCAACTCGTTTAGCCTCTGAAGGTTTAGGAGCTGATTTAGTTTAGTTGCTTGGTCTGTGTTTTCAAATTCCTGCTGATGTGACTGAATTCAGTCATTCAAGATGTTGTTGCCCACATGAGACTGATTATACAGCAGTTCCTCTATCAGGAAAGGTCACACCAGTTATGTCAGGCACATCCATAACTTTTAAAATATGTTTATAGCTGGTGTCCCTTGTACTTACAGGGAGTGTGACATGTGTGAGCATCTGATCATGCATTTGACAGATGCAAAATGCCTGAGGACCTATGCTAAGAACTGCAGAGCAGTCAAAATAATAGCCAGTTAATCTGAACTTTTAGTATATTATGTATATTCTGATAAAATTCCTTTTGTTTGACTGTTTTCTCTCAGAAAAGTGCATTGTATTGATAGGAGAAAGTATGTATGAAATTGTGGTTTACCTTGCTATTTGAATAGCTAAAACTCTAGAATTTGGTCTTGAGACACCTATGGATGTTTGTCCTTGTATGTAAAGGTTATTTTAAGTTTTGCACAGAATTTATAATTTGGGGTGGCCTCTTAAAGACATAAGTCCTTCATTCTCTCTTCCATATCTGTTGTGTCTTCCTGGTCAGGATATTTTTAGCTTTATCCCTTTAATTTACTTTTTTACAGTTATACTTAGAAATAAAATTTAAAAAGCACTCTGTTGTTTACTGCATTTCATACACTGATGGACACCAACAGCTTTTGTCTTTCTAACAGAAAGAATTAATGACCTGGGAGCATTCTTACAAGGGAAATTGTCCAGGGTCAGCATACTCAGTCTATCCATTTGAATTTTCTTCTACTGTTAATTCTGTAACAGCCTTTAAATGATGTCAGCCCTTAAATGATGAACCAGAATCTGAGTCAACAGAGATGACTAAAAATATGCTGTAAAGGACTTTTTTAAAAGGAAGAAACTAAAGGGGGGCGGGGGGGAGGGAAGGAGAGTGCCATTCTTTTTAGGAGTGATCTTAATTTTCAAATTACTGTTAAGATTATGGAGGAAGCTTCTTTTGCATATCCTGCTCTTCATCAAATTCAGTGCAACTTTTAAATATATTTTGTTTGAGATTCCATAGGCATACTAAAAATGAGTTTTGAGTTGTTTCTCTTTCCTCCTACTTCTTCCTACAGGAAGCCCCTTCCTGGGAGAAGCTTGCTGGTGGTGCCTTAACCTTTTATAGGTTGTTGACAGCACATCTGCTAAACAAATCCCTTTCATAAAGCATCCTGAAGGGATTATTAGGGTTTACAGAAAATCATTTTCTTGCATGTACTCTATGGTCCCACTGCCTCTTTGGTTCTTCTCATAGGAGCTTGAAACAAAAATAGCGAGGCCACAGTGATCTGAAGGATTCTTGCATCTGCTAAACTTTCTCTTTGAAATAATCCCACATCTTTGTTTTCATTCCCTCCCATGTACTTTAGGGTCACCACTGCACTGCTCTGCATCTCTCTGCCCTGGAGATGGTGTGGAATTTTGCATGAGCCCATTAGCCAGACAGAAGAGGTAAGGGCTACATCCTCCCTGCATTCCTCCTGGGGCTGGGAGTTGTGACATTTAGGATTTTTACCTTTGACCCAAAGATTTACAGTCTCAGGAGCTGTAGAAATGTAATTACTTTAAATATTTTTGTTTCTCTGGACTCCTGGTTTAAAAGCCAGCAGGAACAAAATCAGTGAGCTGGCCAAATTTGCTTTAAGGATGAGGCATAACAAAAAGCTACCTATTTCGGTTCCAGAAACAATAGAAGGCATTAATACTCCTCACTTACAGGGAGAAGCTCTTTTGTCTGCTAGATATGGGCAGGATGGAGCTTTCAGAGTCATAGCCCTGCAATGACAGCTCGGCTGCTAAATGCCACAGTCTCTTCCAAGGAAGCAGAGGAAGGAGTTGCTATTAACAACCACAACGACCTTATCAGATCAGTCTCAGTTTCAAAGGGATCCTGCCACTCTTCCAGTAGCTTCATGAAAGCTGGCATCTTCTTCCTTTCCCCCAAGGAGTTAGCCTTTCACAGAAGTCTCTTTAACCAAGAAGCAGACAAGGTTGAAAGTCCTTGTATTGTTTAAGCTTCACCTTTACTGGCGACTCCAGAAGAATGAGCGTGCTGTAGGGGAGAGCTGAATATTCTTTGAATCCTGATGTACCTTTCTGTGTCTGAGAAGGCTTGTTGGTGAGGCAGGTTGTGGAAATCCTTTCTAATTGCTCTCGTTCTTACTAAGGGCAAAAGCCAAGCTATTTTTCTTTCCTTCAAAGTTGGATCTCAAGCCCTTTGCTGCAGAAGTTGCATCTCACAGTCCCTAAATTCTTATTTCATAGCTTTGCAGAAGAAAGCAGTCCCCATTTTGTCTAGAATTCCTTTTTTTTTCTTTTTGAATTTTCACGAGGTGTTTTTTTGTTGTTTGTTTGTTTTGTTTTGTTTTGTCTTTTTGAGAGAGAGGGCATTTAATGTCCCTGTCTATCATGACAGATAGAAGCCTAAGAAGTTTGGAAACTAGATAAACACGAAGATTTCACCCTATACTGAAGAGAAGTCTGGGTGTTTCTTTCCACTGTGTGATCTGCACTCAGGTCTCTTTTCTCCGAGGTAGTTGTGGGGGGTGGGGGAATTTATCCAGGAATTTTACTTCCATAATTTAAACAGTTTCAGAACAGTGGTTATGGCAAAGCTGTGACCTGAGGTCGTGTCTTAATTTTCAGACAGGCAAAACCCCAGGACCTTTTGCTTTGTGCCCCACTGAATATACACGCCTGACTGCTGGAACTTAAATGCTGATAGAGTGTCAGCTCTTCCCAGACATCTTTACTTCATGTTTATGTGCAAGGTGAATAATGACACGTGCAGAAATGCTCAAACTTACTCGCTGAGAATCAGAAAGGAGCAGGTTTGAAAACTGTCACGCTGTTGATTGTGCGATCACTAATGTGAGGTAGCAGAGGAAAGGCAAACCAGCTCAGTTTAAATCTTTGTGGTGGAGTTGTGGAATTGTTTAGATTGGCCCCTAAGACTTGAGTCCAGCTGTTAACCCAGCACTGCCAAGGTCAGCATTAAACCGTGTGTAAAAGTGCCACATCAACTTGTCTTTTAAGTGCTTCCAGGGATAGTGACTCCATCACGTTCCTGGGAAGTCAGATCCCTCACATTAGCCACTGACTCACATCTCTGGTATGTACATGCAAGATTTTTTTGCATCCCCATTTTTAAATTATGTGAGTGAGATTTGCAGAATTGCATAGACCCATCCTTGTTTCCTTGCATTTGCAGAATTCCAATTGATTTGCTCCTGTCTGGGAGCAGAGTTAGGTCAGGAATAGGTGCTCCTGGGATCACCACCCTAGATCTGTTGCATTTTCTCATAAAGCCTGAGGAATATATAACTTGTTCAACTTAATATTGTGGAAGCGTTATCAGTAATCTTCTCCTTCCCACCTGTGATTTTGAACTCTGCATCATTACTTTGATATTTCATGCACTCCAATCCATTAACATTTAGGATGTGTAATAGGGGCCAACACTTCTACAAGTACAAGGAATTTAGCAAGATTACAGGATTGGCTTCTACAATGTAGATTTTTGAAAGATTCACTGAAATCTGAGGTGCTACTTGCAGTACCTGTGGGGGTTTTTTAATTGGTAGAGATGACTTAAAAGTGGGGAAACTTGGTATTTTCAGAAAGGATTACTGTATTGCCAGTTTTCTCAAGAAGAATGAGAGAGTTCTTAAACATTGACGAAAATTTATAAATTGTTTCTTGTTTGACAGGGAGGACTATAATTGTTTAAGATCAGAATGTTTTTCCGTTTTGCAACAAAATTGCAATATAAATTTACTGTAAAGCAATTTTCTTATTATACAGCAGTATAAGGAAAGACCAGGTTAGTCTGAGTAGTGTACAGATGTGCAAGGTGAATAATTTTTTTCTTAAAAAAATGAGTGGTTTTAAGTACTCTAATTACCATTGTGGATTTTGGAATGTAATGGTTCTGCAGTATATGCAATTCTGTGTTATTTGGAAATATTTTACCACTCTGGTTAAATATTGGTTCTATTTATTATTTCAACGATTTATGAATATTTTGTTTTCTCTGGGGACTTTCTATACATTTTATCAGCTGAATAAATGAAGTAATTCACAAACCAAATGCCTCTTGCTCTCAATGGCTTTAGGGGACCTTGTCATTCCCTGTAGCCTTTTCTCAGGCCCAGCTGTGTGGCTCTGAAATCACTTGGCTGGTAATTAGGTATTTATCAGATTGTTTCTGAAAAGGGATGAGACAGTTATCTGACACAATTATCTTTGAAAATTGAATCCCTCTTTTCTGGTGCTGCTGAGGACATTCAAAGATACTGTGAATGTTTAAAGCTTAATGCCTTTGAAAAACCCTTGCTTTTTTACATCTGGTATAACAGGGGAGTCGAAGTGCAGTTGAAAGGAGTGGTTTGGGTTTGGTTTTGTGGTTTTTTTAACCTTTCAGACATTGGATTTTCTTTCTGTCAAATGTTTCTTTTCCAGTGTGACTCTACTTGGAAGCACTTTTGACAACAACCCCTTCTTCAAATGTCCACTACTTAATAGTGTTTGAAAACTGTCAGTATTTCTTACAAATCAAGAAACTACTAATTACATCAAGGCATTACTGATTCTTTTTTTCCTGTTAAAAAAGTGATGTGTGTATAGTTCTAGAGAACATAGTTCCCAAACACTCTCTTGAAAATCTTGGTAGCTGAGAAATGAGTCTTTTGTTTAATTTGCCAAAGGACAAAAGGAGATAGTACATCAGTAATGCAAGGTATGAGGGGTTTTGCTTTATTTAGATCAATCCTTGGTTGTGCACAAATTTTTTAGACATTTTGCCAGGCTTTAAATTTTTTCTGTTGGAAAACACAGGCTTCATTATAGTGTTACTGAATTTCTCATACATTTAGATTATTTTCAAAAGATAGCATTTGTTTCAAGAAGTTCAAACCCATTTAAGTTTGAACTGGAGGTACTTAATTCTTGCACCACTTATGTGCAAAAGGAATTTGTAGAATGGAAAGGTGGAATTATCTGATCTAATAGGAGTAAAGCACCACTTTCTTTCTTCCTGACATTCAGAAGGAGACTTCTGAATTGAGAAACTCATAGGCTTGAGAAATGATGAGAAAATTATTTCATATCATACATGTTGCTTTCTTCTGAGTAGGTATAAACAAGTATGTGATGTTTGGCAGTCTTGCAATTTGGATTCAAAATCACGTTGAAGTTTTATTTCCTGGTTGTTGGAAAGGAAAACTCACACTATAACAAGGCAAAGGATTTTAAAGATAGCAACCTTATAGATAATTCATTAATTTTGTTATCATTTTTATTCTTATGACTATCTGAAATTTCTTTGCAGATACCTTGCCTCTGTTAGTGATCCAGCTGCTAACCAGGATTTGTTGGCTTTTACTTTCCCCTCCCTGCTTTATATTTTGAATATGGTACCACATCCAAATGCAAGTCTGAATTCCATTCATTTTCTCATAGGGTTTTCTGTGTCCTGTTAGTTACTACAGGATTTGTTTCCCATTTGCTTGGTTGTGCCTGTTAGTAGACGGTGCTTAATTATGCAAAAAAGGAGACCCAGGCTGATTGCAGGGGATAAAATTTTGAAAAATATGAAACTGCATTAAAAGCAACCCCAAATGGCTTTTTCAAGTCTTATGTTTTAGAGTTGCATGGAGCAAGTCTAAAAGCTGCTGTTGGTGCTAGTTCTGTTCCTTTGGCAGAATTATTCTAATTATAGAGAAATTCTGTGTTCTCTGGGCATGAATTGTGTGAGGCTGCCTGGTTACTGTTGGGAAGAACAACCCAAAGTGTCACCTTCCTCAAGGTTTGAAGTAAATTTTATCAGATTGAAGATCTCTAAAGCCACATCACCTCTTCCTCTCACTCAGGAACTTGTGTGTGCACACACAGACTACCTTGCACTGTAAAACTCTTAGCTAAGACATTGATGTCTTTCCCCCTCCCTCTCTTGAATAGCATATTGAGAATGCTGACACACATAATCTTCCTTTCTCCCCTCTCTTCCTCCAGTTTTTAGCTATATCAGCAGTTTCCAGAAAAAAGAAAAAAGTCTAATTAGCAGAATGAAATCACATTCTGGATTTGAGGAAAGTTTTGTTCAGTGAATTCACTGGTGGCTGTTACCAATTACCTTTTGGCCTCTGATTGCTCCCCTGAGA
Source organism: Hylia prasina (assembly GCA_013397195.1). Classification (NCBI taxonomy): domain Eukaryota; kingdom Metazoa; phylum Chordata; class Aves; order Passeriformes; family Sylviidae; genus Hylia; species Hylia prasina. The sequence continues at coordinate 168,284 of VYXD01016019.1, forward strand.
GTGACTGAATATAAAATAGAGAACAAAATCTGCAATACCAAGGGGTCTGTGCAAAGTAATAGTCTGCAAGTTAGAATTGATTTTTGCATTCCAGGGGAATAATCAACCTGAACACAACTATCACAGTGATGACAGGCCATAGCTTACAATGCTGCATAGCATATTTAAATGTTCATCTATCTGCTTGTTCTGTTTCCCTGTGGGATCATAAGGTTATTCCCCTAAAAATGTCATCACAAACCTCCTCAACTTTCTATTTATTGACTGCGAATTGAGGACTTTTCACAGAATAAGTGATTTTTGTATTCATATTATCTTTTTAGTATTTTTTTTTCTTTTAAACCCTAAAGAATATCCCTGGCATGCTATCTTCATCAGTCTTCCCCTGCTCCAGGATCATTTGATGCTGACAGCTTTTCTAGTCACCCTGCACTACAGCTTCTAAGCATTTTGTGACCAATTTTCAGTGAGAAAGCCTGCCTTCATTCTGCACTGGACACTCTATAATATTACATTTTCCAGAACAGAATATGGGTTGCTGATTTTGATGCCATGTTTTTAAGTCTGGAAGCAGGATAATCAAAGTTGAGGTAGGGAGAGGAAAATTTAATTGCTTGGGACTGTGTCTTATCAGGTTTTGCATCTAAGGGTAGAGTTACCACATTTATCCAGGCTGCCTATTCCACTGTGCATTCACCCTTGCAGTAGTTTTTTTCTTGTATCTGTGTTTCAACTTGTGCTCTTAACCCTGTCAATGGCCGCCACTGCCAAGAGTTTAGCTCTTTCTTTGTCATTCCATCACAGCAGGGATTTATTCACATGGATCAGATGACACAGATTTTCTGCTGAGTGAGTAGTCCCAGCCTCTTCCCAAATGACAGATGTTCCTAACTCTTAATCATTTTTGTGCCCCACTGCTGAATTTGCTCCACTGTCAGTCTTGGATCTCAGTGCTGGCAAATCACCCCAGGTGTGGCCTTGCCTCTGCTTAGGAAAGGGAGAAGAAGAAAACTTTCTTCCGACCTTCTTTCTACCTGCTGTCAGTGCTTTCCCAGACTAGTCCAGGATAACTTTAACCTTCTTTTCTGTAAGAACACATTGCTACTCAACTTTTTTGTCCAGCCCCAGCATTGAGTCTTTCTTGGCAGAGCTGCTTTCCAGCCAGCTGCCCTCTAGGGTATACTGGTGCCTTAGATTATTCCTCACAGTGCAGGATTTGGAATTACCCTTTGAATTGCATGAGATTTTTCCAACCTGCAGAGGTCCCTCTGGATAGTGCTACATCCATCCTCCACTCGTCCCAGTTTTATGTTGCCTTCAAACTTGCTGAGGGTGTACTTAGTCATTCTGTCCAGGTAAAGGTGTTAAACAGTGTTGGACCCAGTAGCAGCCCCTGGGATGGACTGCAAGGGACTGGATGTCCAGCTGGACTTTATGATGCTGACAACAATCCTTTAAACCTGGCAGTTCAGGCAGTTTTCAGTCCACCTCACTCCCTGCTGATCTGGTTTGTACCTCATCAGCTTCTTTATGAATAAAGTGTCAAAGACCTTCTTATAGTCAAACAATACCCACTAAGTCTCCCCTTATCTACCAGGCCAATCATCTCATCACAGGAAGCTTTCAGGTTGGTTAAATACATTTTTTCTTTATAAAACCATGTTGACTACTGATCACCTTCCTATCCTTCCATGCATCTATATGGAGATGGTCACTAGAATGGGTTCATTCCTGACCTTCTTAGGGTTTGAGATGGGGCTAAGAGGCCTGCTCTTCCCCGAATCCTTAATCCTGAAGATAGGGGCAGCACTTGCTTTCTTACAGTTCTCAGGAGCTCTCCTGGGTGTCTGTCAGATCCAAGGAACTGGTGTGTGTGTCCAGGTGGTTCAACCTCCACTGAGGGCAAATATTCCTTAGATCAGGCTTCTCCTTTGGTTCTAGGGCCCTGGGATTCCTGAAGGCTGGTCTTTCCAGCAAAACTGAGATAAAAGAAGGCAGCAATTACCTCAGCCTTTTTCATGTGCTGTGTCTCCATGTCCCCCACTTTCATCTCCCTGGTCTTTCTCTTCCTGTTCATGTATTTGCTGGAGTCCCTCTTGCTGCCCTTCATATACCTTGTCAGACTGACTTCCAGGTGGGCTTTGTTATCATTTGTTATCATTTTCCCTGCATGCTCAGACACTGACTGTACTGCTCCTGACAGAGCAGGCAGCAAAGACAGAGAGCAGGAAGCTCTTGGTAAACTGCTTTGAGTCTTTGAGAGAGACCAGCACTCTGCAGGTCAAGCAGGGGCAGGAGCCTGCAGAGCACTGTCACTTCTCCAGTGTTCCCAATTCCTGCCTGAAGGCTAAAGAAAAAACCCCATGTGGCAACTTTTTTCCTTTGTGTGTAGTGTTTTAATTGAGCTGATTTTTACCAAGTGTCACCCAACAAGGAATGGATACCAGCTCCTTTTTTCTGCTGCAGGGCAGCCACAGTGTGGATGGCAGTGGTGTGGGGAAGAACACCCAGTGGAGAATTTGTAGTTTTGGCGAATCTCTTAGAATTGATTGCTTGGGAAATTTGTTTCTATTCTGATTCTGTTGAGTGATAAGCATCCACCCCTTCAAGGGAAGAGCCCTACCTGACCTATCCTTTTTTTAATCTTTTGTGTCACATACATGTGTGTGTTTCGGAAAAATATATAAACAACACATGAAATTGCTTCTAAAGTACCTGAAGAATCATTTTTAAAAATTGTAGACAGATAATACTATTCATGATATCATTTGTTTTTCATTCTATTTGCACTCCTTAACACTCCACTTCATGTTCCATACCTTATATTGCACATTTATATTACATTATAAATGTATTGCTTCCTTACACAGAACTCCTGTTCTGTTGCTCACTCTCACTGACATAGTCTTCCCTGAGGAAAGCTTCTTTGTTCAAGTTGTCCTTTAATGAAGATTAACCTCAGTTTGTATGGCCAGGCATGAAGGAAACATTAGAGATTAGCAGAGCTTCTGGTAGAGAAATTGTTTGAGACTGAGATGGTAGAAGAAAAACTGATTTTTTTTCTCATATGTCTGATGCCTCAAACTGAACTTAAGTACAAGGGGATGAACATGGACACAGATTTTTTTAAATTTTAATTACAGTAGATGAACTATTCCTATGGTACTGCTTAGGCAGTAAAAATACTATACAGAAATCAAGTCAGAATCTGGGTAAGATTGTTTTACATATAAGTTTGTCACCTGCCAGCTTAGAAATGTAAATTGAGCACATTCAATACATTGCTATTATTAATAACAATAAATATTTTATTCTTGGGTTTCTCACTGCATTAAAAAACGAAGCAAACCACAGCTTAAAGTAAATAATGTGGAAATCTTGCATCAAAACTGTTAAAACCAATTGTTAATGATTGGTTCTAAACAAGCAAATGCCTGGGAATACAAAAAAATTAAATAAGGTGAGCTTCATGAATGTCTGCTGGAACTGTCACAGAAAGGATGACAATCCACATCCATAGATGTGTTGTACTGATAACTGCTCTGATTTAAGTGTTTTATATTTTTGAGCTGCTTTGATGTTGGTAGAGTAGATTTACTTTATAGCAAAGAAGGAGCTAACCAGACTTTTCCCCCTAGTTCATCACCTCCCTGTCATGTTTGCTCCTAAATGGACACAGTTGAGACAATATAGGGCAGAGCTTCCTTCTGGAACTTTAAATAAATTTAGTTTAACATAGACAGGATGTTTAAAATAGTTGAAGGAAGTTTGTAATTCCCATGATCTATAAGTGTACTGATGGTAGGGCATTGGAGGAGTAAGTTCAGAAGTAGTGTCAGTGTAAACAGAGATGACTAAATAACTGGATGTCTGACTAATAGGCACAGGGATTGAAAGTATGGGAAGGACCATCCATTACCATCAGGCCTAACAATGCATGACAAGCTTTAAAAATTCCACTTCCAAAAATAGCTACCCTTGCTTCAAAAGGAATTTTTTTTTTTTTCCTTTTGGTGAAATTTTGTTAGTCCACTCCTAAATGGAGTACACAGTACACGGCAAATCAAAATTCTGTCTCGTTCTGCAGAAAAGCAATCTTCTTTAGCATAATATTTATCAAAGTGTATATATTTTATAAAGGGAAGTTATTTTTACCAGTTAGAATCTTAATTACCTGATTTTTGTCTCCATTCTTTCTGCTCAAGACCCCATCAAAATCTAGCCTTAGGAAGCTGGTTACCTTAGAGAAGCATCAATAGTTATCAAATTTTTGGAAAAAACAAACCCAAACCTCCTGAAGACATGAACATAAAACCAGTATTGGTTTGATCTTGTCTGTGTCTTTGCTTCTGCACTGGCTGTAGTGATAAATAGCACTAGACTTTGGAAGTGGAAGAAAATAATTGATCGGACCTTTTCCCTGCATTTACCATGCTACTTCTTTCCCCTCTGGGCTTGTGCAGTTTAATTTGCCATTGATTCTTTAATGATTATAATGTCATAGAGAAGCCAGTGTTTATCTTCATTGTGCACTCTGGACAAGGCATTGGATCTGAATCTTTTCTTGCACATTCTGGTGAAGGTCTGTGGCCATTTGATGCAAAGTAAGGTGAGGTCTCAGGCCAGTTGAAGTGTCTGTGGTGAGTGCATCCTTCTCTTGTCACTGGCAACATCTAATTACTGCCAGTCCTTATCCTGCACTATTAGTTTTGTAGGTCAGACACAGAAAAACTAATTTCAGAGAATTGCATCTGAGTCCCTTTGGCTGCAGTACATTTCTGGATGTTTCTTCCATTGTTGTGTAGTGCAAGAATTGTGGCACTGTGGCCGTAGATGATGAAAAGAAAGATCTTGTTTCTCCTTTGCTGGACTCAGCTTCTATCTACCATTCTGATGACAACTCTTTCTATTTTATCTTTCCTGTGATCAGGACTTCTCTTTCAGAAGCTCTATACCCCAAAGAAAGAAAATTAGCCTCCTATTCAGGATTGTTTTCAAGGAACACCTACAGGATTTGTTTTTAAACTGTAGACTAAAAAATGTTTTCACATGAAAATTGACATATTGAAAGCTGTCTTCACTGAGATTTCCTGTAAGAATAATATTTTTAATGACACTGAGGTAATTTCAGGTTTTAAAATGAAATGCTATATTTCAATCATAAGCCTACAAGCAGAAAAAGAGGATGGAAAATCTTTTAACTAAACAGCCAAGCCCTCATGGTCAGAGCTCCCTGTGGAGCTGTCACATACAGAGATTAAAAAGAAGTCATAGTCTACCAGTTAAGTAAATGCAAGAGACAGATAGGGAAAGACAAAATGTAGGATTCATGCATGACATACCTTCACAGAGAAGGTGAGTGCCATCAAGTGTGTTCCTGGGATTCATCTCTTCCCTACAACTTTACAGTTGGGGTCCGTTGACCTTGGCTAAAGATCAAAATTTATTTTTGATTAAAATAGAGTTGGGTGGTGAGAAAAAAGACAAAAATTAAAACTCTCCCTCTCCCACCCTTCTTGTTTTTCCTAGGCTCAACTCCATCTCTTCATCCTCAACTCTTCTACTTCTGCTACCCCACCTTTCCTTGGAGCAGGGGGAATGGGGAATTGGAGATTTATGGTCATCCCATAAGAGCTTCTCTATGCCTCTTCTTCCTCCTCATACTGTCCATCTGCTCCAGAGTGGTTAGTTCCTGTGGGTTGTAGTCATTCAGGATAACCCTGCTCCTGCATGGACTGCAGCTTTCTCCAGAGAACATTCACCTAGTTCCCTCCAAGGGCTGCAGCATGGATACCTGCTCTTCAGCATAGTCCTCTCTATGGGATGCAGGGGAATCTGCTCAGACACGTGAAGCACCTCTTCTCTCTCCTCCTCCTTCACCTCAGTGTTCCTTTTCCTCACATTATAATGACAAAGTAAATCTTGATGTGAAAGTGTTATTTTTCTGGTTTTGCTTGAAGAAGCAAAACCAAAGGGCTGCCTCCTCAGCTTTGTGCTAGAAGCAACATTCAGTCTTGTGTTTGCGGCAGAAAGTAAAGGTGAAGAAACAATGGGAGACTGAAACCACAGTAGTAAATAGTTTTACACAGTAAACTATATTACTGTACAGAGAAAGAGATGGATATTCTAAGGGCCTGAGCCTGCAAATCCTCATTTCAGTCTTGGAGTCATACCATGAATAACATTTAGAGCAGCATGTAACACCTTGGCCATTAATTGCTGTTAACTCTGCCATTGAGAGCTGTCAAGCTGTTTGCAACAGAAGATCAGCCATATGAGTGATAGGGTAAATTAAAAGAATGAGAATGGAAGGAACGTGGAGTTTTTGTGTGCAGTGTGAGAAAATGGTTGAAATGAGAAAAAACAAAGGAGTGTAATATTTTGTAGAACACAGGTAATTGTAATAGGAAATGGATTATTGTTATTTCTAGTTGCTAAAAGTAGAGGCACAGGTACGACACAAAAAGAAAACTTAGAATGCAGCATGTGAAGGAGATTGCATCTGTTCATATTAAAATTATTTATGCATTTTTGAACATCCAAAAGTGTTAGGTGGGACTGAATGCTCCCAGTAGTCATGCAACTCTTCAATCTGTAGATATTAAATATGTATTAGGTTTACAGATGAAACTCCTCTCTCCCAACAGATTGAACAAGTGACTGGTGTCACTGTTGTTTCCTTCACTCTTACAATTATGTCTGCTGGCATTTAGATATTATAGGATTCATCATCCAAAATGGTCATCTCCGAGGATACATTAACTACAAGGAGGACAAGAAGAGTGAAATAAGATGTGTAGTTGTAAAGTTATGAAGGTCTAACATAATTACTTATTGCTGGAGTGGATTTTGATGTGTCAACATACATCAGATTCACAATTGCTCGGTGGTCTCTAATTGTTGGTTAGGGTCAAGCAATTTAGCCTTCCTCATAACTTGACAGACACTTAAAACAATGTCTCATTTCACCGTCAAGATCTTGACATCAACCCAGATACTACGGAGTGTATGGAATGTTACAGTCATGTGCATTTGAGTTTGTTTTGAAAGAAAGGCCCTTTAAGAAAAACAAAACACTCAAGGAACCTCCCCCAAAACCAACCACCCAAAACAAAACAATCAGATTTCAGATTGCATCTATTTAATTATCTAAAAAACATCTTGCTGCTTTTAGAAAGCTACTGAAATCATCTGCAAAACACCACATGTATTTTAGACAGTTTTAGAGGAAAGGCATTTGGAACAGGCTGAAAAAGAGGCCTAAGGCCCAGGGCGACGATGGGATGTCCCTCTCTGGGGACATTCCAAACCTACCTGGATGCATTCCTGTGTAACCTGCTCCAGGTTACCCTCCCTTGGCAGGGGATTGGACTGGATGATCTTCAGTGGTCCCTTCCAACCCCAACAATTCCATGATTTCTGGACAAGTCTATGCATCACTGACATAGGTGAAGAGTAAACAAATGAGTAAGATGAGCAGAGATGACTTTTAAGCACTGTTGGAGCTGTGAATGCTTTTTAATCTACAAATGCCATGATCAGAAAGACGAGTCTAAAATTCATATTTTGGTTAAAAATATTTTGATTTTTGATCTTTTTTTATTCAAAATATTGTCTTCCTTCATAAGAGCCCATTTTCCCGTCAATCAGATGAAAGTTTTCTGCCCTTAAGAACTTAGAAACTCACCAGAAAATTGTCTTAACTGCTCAAGTTAAAATTATCCCTGGGTAAAATTATCCCTAATCCTCTTTCAGCAAAACATAATTTCATAAGAAGACCAAAGTGAAGTTTTAATCCTGCTTTCATAGTAAGTTGAACAGCCTAAACGTAGTGTTTTCAACTTATGCAAAGGTTTAAGTATTTCCTTGCACTAAGATAGGTTAAATATGTACTTAATTATCTTGCTGAAGTGAGCAATTTCTTTAACCAAACAACATGCAGCCCTTTAAAGCACATATGTGCACTATGGGGATCTTCATGTCTCCCTTTAAAACATCTGGTTTGGGGTTGTCTGCTCTGCAAGGATAACTAATATTCTGCTTGTGGTTTTCAACTGCCTAACTGTTAGATAATTTAACATTGTTTTAATCGCTGACGCTGTACTGAAACCAGTAATCTTCATAGAATTACTCTGGACAATTTGGAGGTACCTCAATCTATCATTAATTCTTCTGTTCTTATTTCCATGGTGTATTGCAGGTGACGTTTACATTAGTGTTGCTGAGCTGGTGTAATGCAAGGAGGGACACATCATGAAATGGAAACATTATCCTTTTCTGGCTGTAGTAGCTGTATTCAGCCTTTCCAGATGCCATCAGTTACTGGGTCAGCTCATTCCAGGTAGGTACCTTTCATTTAAACATAAATGTTCATGGGGTTTTTTTGCTGTCCATGGGAGCATGTACATGAATATACCTGAAGTTCTCTCTGGGTGTTAAAATGTGTGCGTGTGGAGCTAAGAAAGTTGTGAGCATATCTGCATGTGTAACACACAGAATTTGGTAATTTAATTGTGTTGTCTGTGCTGCAATGATTGGGTTTTTTTGACTGCAAAGGAAAATACAGAAAAGGAGTAGCATGAAAATATGACAAGGTCAAGGTGGCTATTAAAGTATTCCTTTGATTAGCACCATTGCGGGGTCGGGGGGGGGAAGATAGTCCAGAAACAGACTTGAATATCAAAGAGAATTGGAAATCGATAGAGAAACTTCCTGAAGAAAGAGCAAAATGGCAACTGGGGAATGCTGAAATGCAGTGTTTCAGTGAGGCCCAGAGATCAGGGATTGTCCTGGTGCTTGCATATACTAATTGTTACCAGTGCAGAGAGAAGTAGTGTGTATAAAAATGGCAAGATACTGTCCAAGTTTATAAAGAAGGTGGTGGTAAAATAGGGAACATGTATTGCTTCAGCAAATAGTGGATTTTTGTTCTAGTAATACAAAGCCAACAAAATGTTTTGTTGTATTGTGTTTTTGTTTAAGAATAAATCTCTAAAAGCAGCTTCCAAGTAATTCTGAATAATTTATCAATATTTATATTATATTTATCAATATTTATATTATATATCAATATTTATATTTATATTTCAATATTTATAAAGAAAAATCTGAACAAAATTTGTTCAGTTCCACTAATGATGTACAACCTTTCAGGAAAACACAATAACCGTATAGAAAAAAAAGTGACATGCTGGTTTTTACCAGTTGCTTTTTCTGCTTTCAATCTGAATAATAATTTAGAAGACTTTACTGGCTGAATTTCTGATTTGAATACATTGTGAATGCAGAATTTTGTGGCTGCACAATTCTCTTCCCCATACCTCTGGGCAACTAGCTCAAATATAGACAACTGAATGAAAAGAGAAAGGAAAAAGGTTTCCTCAAGGATTTGTTTGCCTGTATTGAATGGTGGTTCATAGAAAATAAAATAAGGAAATGAATTACTTTGGGGTTTTTTCCCTGGTTTTGTTGGTTTCAAGTGCAGAAAGATTCCAGAATAAAGGAAGATGTAAGTTAAAATTATCATTTTAAAAGTTTGACCTCGGACTTCAAACATAATCTCAAAGCAATTTACCTGTCACAAAGACATCTACTGCTCATTTTAAAAGGAATGCCTGCAGATCCAAATGTATTTGCATGATAGCTACCTCCATCCACTTGCATTGGTTTCAATTTAGTCATAGTCTTGTAGTCTTTACTAAAATAACTGTTTTCATTGTATTACTTTTCCCGTGAAATTAGTTTCAGAATAAAATCACAGGTGGCATTTTGATTTTTGTCCCTGCTTTGTAATTTTCATCACAGCCCTCAGACTTGAACCAAGAGATTACTGTACTTGGCCAGACATCAGCATGCTGAGCCTTGCTGGCAGGGTGCCAGGAGTGTGATTATCACAAAAGATCAAATAAAGCGGGATTATTTTTTTTCCTTTAAGCAGTTCATCCCATTCATTTTGCTCTTTTCATGTCTATTTCTTATAAAGGCATGTCTTTTAATTTTTTTTTTCAATGTAGAGAAAGAGAACTGTGAAAAATCTCAAACTTCTTCCTTAATTTAATGAGGGAAAATGAAATAATGATTCTTTAGAATTCTGCTGTAGCCATTAAAAAAAATTTAAAAATCAATAGAGCAATAGGTAATAGCCTTTCCTGAGGATTGCTAAAGGCACTAAGCAGCTGAAATGTCTGCCATCATAGTACTACTAAATTGTGATATTTTATTACAATTAAAAATGTGCTCTTAAAATAACAAATTAAATTGAATTCTTTTTAGATCATGTTATTAGAAACCTTTAAAAATGAAATGTTATGGTTTCAAACTCTCCAGTTCTGTCTTACCTAAAAATTGAAATTATTCCAGCCTTACTGATTACATAGTTTGTCATATGAAATTAAAGTTATCAGAAATGTGTTAGGACTTACTCTCAGATCTGGAATACTCAGCGTCAGTAAAATGTGATGAATTTTAATAGTGGTCTTATAACTTGGAAACGTTTGTTGTAGTTTTTGCTGAATCTTTTCATATATTCTTGTTGAGTCTCACTATTTTGCATATGGGGTCCACAGGGAAGCACTGTCTCCCCCCTTTATTAAAATCATGGCTGAGCCTTTCATCTCATGTCATTACATCTTACCTCTAATTCACATATAAAATACACTCACAATTCCACTATGGCTGTCTCCTGAGGCATAAAGTATCTCTGCCTTGGCACATCTTTATTTAATCAGGGATTGAACATTATCTTGGAAAGATGTGTGGGTTTTTTTTTTTTCCTTGCCAGTTGCTCTGCATGTTTAAAGGCTGAAAAACTTGATAGCTGATTTTAAAGTGCACTGATCTAAGAAAACATGGCATTAACTAATGTCATATTATATTTAGATGCATATGTTGAGCTGTGGTTTTAGTTAAGTCTTTAAAGTGTTTTGAAGTTACCGGTTACTAGATTGTCAAAAAAAACCCCAGAAAACAAAAAACCAAAACCATACGTCTGACATACAGCAAAAGATGTTAATAATTTAAACTGATGGGTTTTTTTCAGCATCAATAGCTGCAAGCTTGCAAGTTTTTGGCTGCTAATAAAGAAAACGGGAGAATTTCTGCTGAATTTGTCTGGGTTTGGAACCTTGTTCTTTAACAGTGAGTGTTGTGGAGGGTCTTCCCACCTGAACCAGAGCAGGTGCCACTTGTGTTGTGTGTCATCAATCCTTGAGCTTCACAGGGATACCAGCACAAAAAAAGCCTTGTAAAAACATGCCAAATTTGTCAGCAATGCTGAAAACAAACAAAGAAAAGTTTTGAATGCTCCCGATAGATTATAATAGATTTTTGCAACAGAATTCTATGTAGGTCTTAGGGAGAGGAAGATAAGTAAAATACTGCTTTTGAACTCAGATTTTTGAGAAAATTTTGACAGGAGCTTCTAGACCTCTGTGGTTTGCAATCACTGTGCATTCTTTCTCCAGAAAATAGGTTTCCTTTAAGAGTTGCAGATATATAACATAGCATAAGATATATAAAACATGCACCATGAAATATAAATTTGAGAAATTATTTATGGGACTAAGTGTAAAAAAACCATAAAATAAACAACTCTTTGGCAGTCATAGAAACTTACTGAAGAGGATCAGTTCAAGATTTGACTTTTCCTGGGAGAGAAAGTAATATTTTAAATTTCATTTTCCCTACTACTTCGTGGCTTATTACTGAAACACTACAGGAAATAAATTCACCTTGTTTGCCTGTTTTCAACAGGAGACAGTTGTTCATAATGAAACATCCATAAATTCAGATTGCTTGCTATAGCATCTTAGAGGCAGTGAAAAAGAGACAATTTCTTTGGAATCTGAATACTCTTTCATTAGAGCTTTTGTCAAGTCAATCATAATTCAGTAACATAAGTAAGTAAATTGTCTGGTTTAATATTTTCATTTTTTTTAATCGCTGTTAGGTTTTTAGTACTCAAACCTTTGTCATCTGGCTAGAGAAATATGATTTGTGGTTTTGACTTATTTGTAACATTACTGAACTTGTTTTCAGAATATGATACTTAGGATTTATATATCTGATTGATACATTTTTGACAAGAAATTCCACATTCTTCTAATTTCTCTGCAGCCTGTGAGGGTATATTGAATTAAAGTTTCCTAGCACTGGAAGATCTTAATTTGCTGCTTCATAAAGAAAATCAGGGTCTTGTAACATGCATTCAGACATTCTTCTGTACTTTTTAAGTGCCTGAATGGATTTTCAAATGTTCAAAATAAATCTGTCAGTGACTGAACAAGACATTGAATAGTTCAGATGAAGAATTTAGCTAGTTTTGTGGTTAGGCAGGTCTTTTTTTAAGAATAATGTTTAAAAAAGGGAATGTTCAGCCAAACTCAAACCAACCCATAGTTTATCTACTGGCTGTCTTTTGGCACAGGCTGAGTCAAAAAGAATTGAATGCTTAAATTTCATGTAAGCCTCTGATAATGAAGATGTAAAGAGTGAGGAGTCATTGAGCTAAGAAAATTAAGTGATCTTGGGACTTCTTAAAGAGCAGTGAATATGGATTTAAATTCCTTCAGCTGAGAGGTACTTGAGGATAGTTTTCACCTTTTCTGAGCAAGTGATCCAACAACAAAGCTCATATCAAAAAAAATTAAAAAAAAATTAAAAAAAAGGCTTTGTGGCTTTTTTGTCATAAACTTGTATTATTTGAAAGTAAAGTGTTGTTGGTGACTATTGTGGGATAAGCCAGTAAGCCTTCCAAAGCTTGATTTTTAGGTCACAGGGAAAATAAGGCAGAGGACAGAAACAAAAAAAATCCAAACAAAAACTTTGAACCTGAGAAGGTGTAGCTTTATGTGAGCTATGAATCCCAGAGTAATGTTAACTCTGAAGAAGGAAGGATACAATTTAAGAGTCAGATTTTTAAAAATAAGTCCTTGAATTCCATGCGATTTCCATTTCTGTCCTTGAATCTGAGGCCAAACAAAAATAACATTTATCTCTTCTTTATTCAATACGCGCATATATATATACGAGTGGAAGTGAGTAGCTCAGATGGAGGAACACCCATGGAATCAGGGAAGTCATTAGGCTGGAAGGCACAAGGAAGTCATTTAGTCTGCACTGGATGCACTCTTTCTTTTCTTTTCCTTCCGTGTGCACTCATGAACGACAACAGGGGGGAACCCATCCCCCTTGCCCTGCTGGTTGTGCTCTCACTAAAGCATCCCACTATGTTGGTAGCCTCCCCAAGGTCAAGGGCACAGTGCCAGCTCAAATCCAGCTCACCCACCAGGCTCCCAGATTCATCTTATGCTCTGAACTTTCCATCACATAACTTCTGTGTAGAGAGCATAATCATGGAGGATCTGTTCTGCTGACAGACTGGAGTGACAAGAAATACTGTGTTTTGGTGCACATTCTCCGGTAATTTTGTTTTCACTGGCTTTATGAAATGTCACTCTTGGTCATAAATTACATTTTTGTGATCCTAATTTAATATAACAGTGACAAATGCATCTGTAAGTGATGTGTAGCAAGGAGTGGTGATTTAATGTATTGCTTCCACTTGTAAGTGCCACCAAGTTTGGAGGCTGTGAGAGTCAAGGTCAAATTCAGGGAACGTAGACAGACAGTTTGGGCCTTGCTGGGGTCAAGGAACATGTGGAAAGATGTGCTTCTACCATGTACATCCAATTAACTTGAAACAGACAGAAAATTGTTGTCAGTTCACCACTGAAAAAGTAAACCAAACCAAGACTCAAATCAGTCACCCCTCGCATTTTGGCTAGACCCTCCAAAAAAGAGCATTACTTAGGCTGATTCAATTAAAAAAAAAGTTAAGAAATTAAAAAAAAAAACCCCTGCAATCTCTGCTCTGGTAAAGACCATGTTTTTGTTTACATCTACCTCTTCCTTCTCTCCTATCCCTGCAAAGTTCATAGACTATCCTTAAACCTCTCTCAGAAAGAAAGAACTACCACCTGAGATCATCGCATTTCACCACTGCTTTTTTTTGTATCCATGTGCATATGCCTTTATAAATAAATATGCATAATGACATTTATCAGTTAGTAACTCTTAAGACTGGAAAGTCATCTTGCCTCATGGAGCATACAGCTTTCTTTGAAGTGCAGAGCAGTATGTCATCCTTCTTTGTAGAATATTTTGAAAATGTCCTAATATTCATGGACTAATGCTAGATCCCATTATGTTGTGAGACAATGTATTTGTTATCATGGAAATATTATAACGTTTCCATGGTATGATATTACCATGCATAATTTCCATTATGGCTATATAAATGAGATTACCTAATAAAACAAGAGATAATAATTTCTTGTTATCAGGAAATGAAAAGGGTGTAGTAAATCTTGTATAATATTTTCAGTTAGTATACCTACATAACAATCATGTAATTTCTTTAGTTATCCATCCCTTCTGATAGAAGTAAAAGCAAATAGCTATTTTTTATTAATTTGAAGTATTGTGACCAGATTTTAAATACTTTCTGACTTGATTATATGCCAGCTAATTTTTACAGCTATGTCATTTACTCGTCTTTTACAAAGTATTTAGATTTGCGTACTCAGATTTCACATTTTTGTGTGACCTTAGGTTTTCCCTGTTAGGTGGTAGGTTTAGTTTTGTCTTGTTTTTTAATTGTTTTGGGCTTTTTGTGATTTTTTTTTTTTTTTTCTGACTCCTCTTCCTGCTGGAGAGGATGAAAAGATTTCTAATTCCTGTTAGGAGAAACGTTGTGCCTGCAAAGAGGACATGTATTAAAAAGGGAAAAAGAAAAATCCCAGCACGTGCCTTGCCTTCCAGAGATTGTCACTGTGTACACTGAGGTCTTAATAAATAAAAAGATTGCCAGCTGTACTTCAATTCACAGCTTCTTTATTAGCCTTTAAAAAGAAATAAATAAAGCATGACGCTTTATTTAATTGTCTGAATAGATGGAGACCAACCAAGAGGCACGGTCAGCTGCAAGACACTTAATGAAGAAATCCCTATTTTTAATCTAGCTGCAGAAGACACAACTCTTGTGCTTTGATGATGTGGCCTTTGTGATGAACCTGGCTGGAAAACCACATGTGCTGCTCCGTCTTCCTAATTAAGTCATCAAAATGCGCTGGAGCAACCGGAGTGGCTTGCCTAGACCAGTAGAAGTAATTTTAGTTCCTCTATTGCTTGGTTAATAGAAAGTGGCACTGTTCTAGATTATGACTGATAGAGGTGAGATGCTACAGCTGCTGTCATTGTGCCTGTAGGTAGGTGCCTTTATATGCTGTTTCTGTGTGTGTAAGAAGGAACACTTTGCTCTGTTTGTCTGTCTTCTTACTTTTTTTCAAGGATGTAATTTCAGAGGCATTTCATCTTTATTTTTTTTTTTCCCTTGTGAAGCTCATGCCTGTGATTTTCCTCAAATATACTGATATTCTACTTGTTTTGGATGCACTGACAGAGCAATCACCAAAACTGATCTCAAAATCAGGATTTGGGAAGGCTGCCCACTAAGATAAATTTTAAGGTTTTTTAAGAGCAGAAAGATTTCAATCACAATCATGGGGATATAAAAAATTTTGAGTACATATAAAGAGGATGTAATCAGTTTTTCTAGATGGACTTGGTTGGCCACAGCTAAAGATTTTGTTCATATGTAGACCAGAATCTGAAGGTTTTATTGGTAAAATTTTTGGTAAATACGCATTCTGTGTATCATGAATAGTTTTACTTGAAGCTCTTAGCCTCTTGGAGAAAAAAATATACCAATTATAAGAATGGCATAATCAGGTTTTGCATACCTTTATAATGCATATTCATTATAAACTTAGGTTGCAAAACTTTCCTAGTTTACACAGCTCTGTGACACTCCCAGTTTTATAGCAAGGTTACTGTACAGGCATTTTAACACTAGAATCTAAGAAACATACATTTGCTTAAATTCTTCTATAAAGATTTTGTTTTATACGGTTAATGGAGACACTGGCATAAATGCTTTGTCTACATTAGGAGATAATATAAATAGAATTTTCCCAAGAAGTTGTTCTACCTATCCTAAAATTAACAAGAATAATTGTTTCTTTACATAATTTTTCAATTATCCTGAGAATAATTCTCAGTTAGAAAAGTAGAGCACAAAATGACATAGTCTCTCTTGACTCTAATATTTATTTAGATGATCAATCTGTTAATGCTTCAAAGCAATTTCATGTCTTTAACATCAATTATAAAACTAATTTCAGTCATATCAGTAAAAGAATGTAACAATTTACAAGGGTGTTTTCACTTATGACTACTCAAGGGGTTACAGTAGACATATCTGCACTTGCTAATTTATTTTCAGTGCTGTGAAATAGAGTGTCTAGAGATGCTTTATTAGATATTTTAATAAGTGTCGAACATATTTGCAGAGTTCCTGCTCTGACAAAGGGTGATTTATATGCACCTGTATCTGCATATGCAGAAAAAAATATCCTTTTGTCAGTCTGCCACCTTATTTTTGCATAAATGAAACAGGAAATTACTCCCTTTTGGCTAATCTGAATTTTAAATCAAAGTGAAATTGGTGAAAGAAGCAAGCCTTATTTTAAGCTTATTTCTCAACCTTAACTGTTGAGTTAGATTGACAATAACTGTATTCCCAGCATTTATACTGTGATGGTATTATCAGTACAGCATTGTGCAACTAACTATTGCTGTATCTTCTTTATTCCAACCCTTTTTAATGCATTTTATAAATGTTCATGAAAATTCTTCACTTTTCTCTAAAAGCAAAGGTTTAATAATCACCACATAATATTTTTGACCCAGAAGAAAACTTGTATATGGCCCATATTCAGAGGAGTCAATACTTTACATATGATAAATTTAGCAGTACAAGGCTCTAGGTGCTGCGAGTTTCAATGAGTTTCTATTTTTAATACACATTAAACGTTTTTTCTACATTAATTATTGTATACGAATGGTTAAAATACAATGTCAGATATTCCAAGGATTTGAATATTATTATTATAATATGTATTCTGTGTAATAGCTACTACTGAACCAGTCAGTCCCCTTTCCTCTGCTGCATGAAAACAAAGAAACACCTATCCTTTACAAATGTATTTTGCTCAAGGCATTGTGACAGGCTACCACAAAGATAAAAGAACCCTTAAAAGTGCTGGGAAGCACATCTGGTTAGCCATTTGCTTTTAAGTTCCCATGTTTAAACATTGCTTTAATTGCATTTTGTGTGTGTTTTTTCTTTTTGTTTGGTTTTGATTTTTTATTTTTTTTTTAGTTCTCTCCCCAGTTTTAACCCTAAAGGTAAAATTTAATGATGCTATGTAGAACTTGGTTTTTAAGTCAGATCATAAATGATGAGGTTTTAAACCTACTTTATTTTGACACACAAGCAACCACCAAGGTCAAACTTTTAATATATGAAAATATGAAATAAAAAGGTAGTTTATGGGAAGCAACAAAAGGATGCTTGTGGGGTTTTTTTCCTTCCTTTCTCTATGCTTTTGCAAAATGGATCAGCTCTGCCCTTCAGGATTGCATTCACATGCAGTACTCACAGTAAGATTAAACAGTTTCCAGTTCTCCTTATGTCCATCTGGCACTTAAAAATAGAGATGAAAATTTAAATGATCTATTCATGTGTAATACTATTTCAGAAAATATGCTTTGTTATATTCACTGAGACTCTTTAAAGGTCATGGCACTGACCTAGCACAGAGCTGATCACTTGTGCTTTTTAATATGTGTGCTGTCTTGGAGGGTATGTTGCTTAAAATGCCTGGGCCAGGTTAACTTGAAATTTTATGCACACTTAGACCTCTTTGCTTGTCTGACCTGTAACACATAAAGAAGCATCATGTTTTTGAAGGATGTGGTGCCCATGACCCCTTCTGCTCATCAGTTTCTGTCATCTCTTTTTGCCACCTCTCTCAAGTACATCTTTGCTCATGAATGGGAGCAGATCCGCTGGATTTTATCTGCCTCTGAAATCAGGACTAGGCTCTGTGCTGATTCAGAATTGGAGTTTAAACATGTTAGAATTTTAACCTTCTAAATTAGCTTTCTTCATAGCCTAAGCAATTTTTTAGATTTATTTACAATTTACAGTCTAAAATAGCTGTGATTTGCTTTCCTGTAGATGTCATATTTACTTCAGCTACCTTGCCCAAGGAAAGTAACATCTGCTTTTAAATTTCAGCTCTTTGGTGGCCTGTTCCTGAAATAACACTAATGGGGGGCTTCTGGTTTTAAGTTGGAGCTGTTTCAGTAGTAAAAGTTTCTTAGGCAATAACTTTGTTTTAGGACTTGGGATGAAGAAGGTAATTTGGATTGGTCTCATAAATTGATCATTGCGATCTGACATACTGATCACGATTGCTACGTGAATTTAATTAAAAGTTTTCAAAATATACAGACAATTCTGAATTTGAACTAAGAGGCATGAAACTTACAACTGGGAAGAGGACAATGATTGCTGCCTACCTGGTTTATTTTCCATTCCTTTAAAGCTTTTTTTTTTTTTTCTTTCCAATGAAATTTCTATCCTTGAAAGTGCTTGCTACACGGAGAGGTCAAAATGTTAACTTAGGTTCAGCTCTTTCCAGTGTTCAGGCAGCTTTCCCAAATTGAGCATCCTGCTGTCGTGGCTAGATTACTTCTGGGACCAGAGTGAGCTTATTTAAAGCTAGCCTGGCACCTTGACTATACATTGCAGTCTCTGTTCTTTCACTGTCTGCTGTCTTTATTTCATAGTGCTGCTTTTCTTACAGGGCTCTGGTGTTTTGTCCTATTGTAGACATTTTAGAAGTTATAATATAGTCTGTAAATGAAATTGGCTTCTGATTCCTGATTTTTTCCCTCCCTATATTCTATTAATAAGGGATTATGTCTCCCATGGCTTTTGAAAGGCTGTGGAGAGGGGTTTTTAAATGTTCTAAGTTGTGTGTGCTTTACCAGAAAGTCTGCATCCTCTAGTATTTCAAAGAAATTTAGTACAGTGAGAAAAAGGAGGGTCTGAGGTCAGTAGTAGCTTATGAAGGTATTCAGTCAGTCTCACGTCTGACTTTGAGCTCTAGTTTGAAATATTTAACCTTTCTATTACTGCAGAAATTCCAATCAGTCTGTGTTGCAGTCACCTTTTAAAAAATAACCAAAACCTCTTGATCAGCACTTGCAGAGCAGTCTTTTGGGCTAATTCAGAAAGACTGACACAGCTAGAAATAAACCAACCGGGCTATCATGAAAAAAAAAAAAAAGACTTAAAGAATGTGTGATGTATATGGCTGCAGTAATAATATGTTTGAAACTCAGAAATGCAAAATACTTTTTGAATCTGAGGGAAGACCTAGAGTAAAACTGCTCCATTCTGGCCAGTTGTGCAAAATCCTTATTCTGACAGTTGGTGACATAAATATTCATGTAAGTAACTAAGCATAAGCAATATCTTAATACTATACCAACAAAGTAAAAAAAAAAAATCCCTGAAGGACCATAGAGCACAGATAGTCACCATTTAAACTTATAAGTGAATTGACTTCTGCCAAAGTGAGGAATTAAGTGGTCTGAGTCATCTTCAGTTGAAACCTTTGTCTTGCTTTGTATTTTAATGTATTCAGCCTCATAGAGGTACATCCAGTTTCATTTCTCAGCTGTAAAAGAATGTTTTGCTGCATTTTCAGTGTAGAATCCTGCATTCCTACCTTGTGTATATTTCCTTTATCTCACATTTATCTATAGAAATTTTTATTTTTATTTTTTAACCTGTTTGTGTCACTAAAATATGCAGGAGCAGCATGATATTTTTATCAAGTGCAAATACCTTTTACTTTATTTTTTTTCCTGTTCAGTTCCAACCATACAGTAAAGTTCTCTATCACTTGGCAAATTTATTTCAGTTTGCATTAGTGATAAAATAATGAACTCCACCATATTGATAGCTCCACTTATTAGGACCTATCATTTGACTAACTTAATCATTTAGATTGCAATTTTCTATGTTTCCAGGTGGACCGAATTCATGTTTATTTAATGTAGGAGAAGTGGCTCAGGATTGTTGGGGTTTGTGTGTCTTTTAGTTTGTTTGTTTATTTGTTTTCCAAAATAAAAGCTCAGATAAAAGAACTCTTTTACCCTTACCAATAAATCCTTATTGGTAAGGGTAAAAGGAGCAAGAACTTAAAACTAGCCATGGGGCTTGCTTGATGTCTTCTTGTCAGTTCTTAAAAAACTTACTTTAAATGTACTCCAGTTGTATGTGGCAGGAATTCTCATGTTCAGCAGCTGATGTTGTATTTTATATATTGGTGGAATTTAAATTTTGAAAGGCTTTGTGTTCTTATAAAATCTTCTCAATCCTATAATCATTGCTCCTAGGAGTTGGACTTTGCTAAAGTGATCAGGATTACCCAATCTTTTCTGTTCTTAAGGTGATGTCAAATAAATTTCCTGGAGGGAGGTGCTGAATGGAAGAGCCAATCTGTTGGAATCAATGTGGAAAAGTCAGAGGATGGTTGTATTAAAGGATTAGGAAAATAGAATATGCTGTGTCAGTTGGGTACATCTGTGCTCAAAGCCTGTTTACTTCATGTCATTATCCTGTTTAGTATGACATAAGCTAGCATTTCATGCTATCAGCTCTGTGTCCATACTATCAAAGCTCCTGCTGCAGACATGTCACTGTGCACTTCAATATTTTGTGTGTGATTTAACTTATCTGATAGCAGTGTACATCTGCAGGCTAATAAATTTTGCTGCTCTTCTCTCATTTTCTTTAATTCTCCTTCCTCCACTAATCTTGGAATTTGTTCACCATTTTTTTTGGATGTAACAGGAAAAGGGAATTTGAAGGGCTGAGACATTCACATGGGAATTGGGTTGTGTAGAGAAGGGTGTAGACAGAGTGCAGCAGAAATGAGACACCACTTAAAGGACTTCAGAGGGTATTTCATATAGAGCTGGGAATATCATGTTGGGAGAATGTAAGAGGAGAGAAGGTTGTGCTTTTCTGCATTTATGGTTTATGGGACAGTATCTTTTTCTACAATATCCCCCCATCTTTGAGTGCACTGTGCTCCTGAACTGCAGTCAAGGTAATATAAAAAAGAACTGCTGATTTTACCATGCCTGTCTTGTGTCCTGTGCAGCCACAGAAAACTGGAGCCCATCCATGCATCTGCCACAGGTTTCCCAAGTGCTGCTGCACAAAAGATTGGCAACTCACTGACATTAATACTCCACCTCTCATTCCGTGGTTTATCTAATTTGATTTCTGTGAACACATTTTCCATCAGATCTGAGCATTTGCCATTAGAATTACATATAATCGCATTTTTCACCACAAAATAAGCTTGCTAAGGTGTGAAATATTCTTTATCAATGAGATCTTCCATGTCTCAGTTTATCTGTGAAGTATTGGTGGAAACTCTTGGTGTTATGGGTGGTGGGTGCCTCTACTTTCCATTTCTGTGTCAGAGAAGAAATAATATTGTACACGGGGAAAATTATGAAGTTCACATACTTTGAGAGTACAGTGAACTGTGACAATGTTAAAATAATTTCCAATAGAAAATTCTCTTACGTTGTTTTATATTTTTGTATATTCATTTTTTTTTTACAGATTTTAGGAGAAAAACACAATAGGAGTTTACCAACAATTAAGCTTCAGTACTGCTGTATGCAAAACGCTGAATATAACTGCTCAAAACCAGTGGTCTAACAAAAATTAACATTTTTGAGCAACATCTTAACCAAGAAATTTTACTGTCTTTTGTGGCACAATGCAGGGTTGCAGTAAATTGTTTGGACCCATCAAATATGCAGATTTTCCATCTCTGTGCTGACACTTGATGATCCTCATCCAGCATCACAGACGTAGTGGTGTATGTAGATACTTGCATCTGCACTGATCCCTGAGGCTCTACATAATTTATAACCCAATAAAGTGAAGCAATTCAGAGTAGAGTTTGAGGCATTCTAGGTTCGCTGTTGGGGGATGCTCTCTCTAGTTTTCTGTTTTCTCCCTCAACTAAACTTAACCCTATGGATTTACCTTTGGTCAGATAAATCCCATCCTCTGAGTCTGTTAATTCTCTTCTGACAAGTATGCTGCCTCTAGACTAAACAGTGGATATGCTGTTGTGCATCTTGCACCTATTTGTCCTGTAATTATTCAAATGAAGTCAAGGCAAAGTGTTATATGGCTGTGCTGTATCCTGCATGCTCCTGTTTTCTTTCCAGGAAAACCAAAGTGTAGGAAAAAGACCCTTGGTGCTTGCCTGAAGTTGGGGTCAGTCTGAGGATGTACTACTAGACCCATTTATTTTGTTGTAGCATAGAAGTCTTTAGATTTTAAATGTGAGACCCGTTCCACTGTCAAGCTGATAAAAGAGCTAAAGATGATACATTAAAAGAAAATTACTTTTTCTAACCTGTTCTGGCAGCAGCTCCACATTATGCAGAAAGCTTGTAGCACTAGTGCAGAGAGTGGAAGTATCAGGGATTCATTAGCATTTCCCAAGGTAAGCAAGGCTGTGGGAACACATGATATATTTCCATGGCATCTTTTGAACATGGTGCTCTAAGAAATGAAGAAATTTGAAAGCTTTTGTGAAGTCTTCAGCACCCTTGCATCCTCTTGGAAGGGATTCTGGAGTGACTCTGCTGAAAAGTTTGAATCATGAGTCACAAGCTTCAGCAGCTGGGTGAGAACATCTCAGATCTCAGAAGAGGAAAGAGAGTTATGCCTGGAGCTTTAACTCTGGGCACAGTGCCTGAAAGTTAACCAGACTCAGGAGACAAAAGCTCAACCATGTAAAGCTCAAGGAAATAAATTAGGGAGCCGTTATGAGGGCCTGAATTAATTCCAGCTCATGTTAAGTGGGGGCATCTGAGTTAGGGCACCCTTGCAGCCCAGGAGGAAGTGGGCTGAATTATTGCTTGACTACCTGTGTCTCACCATTGGCTGTAAAAGGAAACAGTAATGATCTGGGTGAATGTCTGATTTTGGATCAAAATTATTGAATCCTTTGTTTTCTCATATAGATACTCATGAGACTTCTTAGGAAATAATCCAGCCACACTCTCCAGGCTAAAATATGTGTTCTCATTTTCTGTTGAGCCAGGAAATTTGTACGCTACATAAGAAACTGTATCAACACAGTGAAGGAGCCTTGACATCACTTGCTCTAATATGGGATACAGCAATTCTTTCCACTCTCTTCGGGTCCCTGAGCTTCTCCAGGTCTCAGGCTCTGAGGACAAGTCTGAATTGCCTTATTCTATTTTTGTCACAGAATATGTGTGTGTAGTGAGTGTTAGATTAAATTGCAAGCTATGTCTTCTTGGGACTGCTTTCCTCCTCTTCTAGGAATTAGAAAAAAAAATAAATTGTTTAAGAATGTAGTTTAAGACAACATCAGAACTATCAGAGAACTATCATTACCAGGCTTTGCCTTAAATAAAATGAATTTTATGGAAGATAACAGAATTAAGTGTTGCAGCTAGGTATCATGTCCAATCTTCTGCCTTTGCACTGGAAGAGGTATTCTACCATGTGAGTGCACTTCACATTTAGAGAAGAAAAGACTAAGAAGTTGTTAATGTTTTGTATAGAATTAGTTCGCTGACTTTTCCCAAATGTTGAATTTCACTTTATAGTTGCTCTTTAGATTAAAAAAAAACACCATAAAGCCATGTCTGCTAACGCAGTTTTGTAGAAGGGCAGTAAAATAATGTTGAAGTTGAAATAATCTCCTTTGAAAGTTGCTTGGCCTTTTCTGCTACAAAATACCATAAGAATAAAATTGTGAAATCCTTGGCATGGGGCAGGGGAACAGAATAGTGCAGAACTAAGAATCAAGCTTTCCTGTTAGAATATATGCATTTGCCAAGTTAATAATTCGGTGGGATTTTTTTCTGCATGGTAGTTAGAAAAGATAAACAGAATATTTAAGTTTCAAAAGTAATTTTAAATTTTGTTTTATGCTGCAGGTTTTTTTAATTACACTGGTGTTTTAAGATTTCTAAAAGAGTGTACACAAAAATAGGTTTGGGCATGCCTGGTCATATCAAGACTTGCTCCAGGGAATGACTTCAAAAAAGGCATGGAAAAATGGGTTTTAAAATAATTAGAACTAACGTAACTAATTTGAAACTGTTTAATTGAACTAATTTAAATTTAAATTGAGAAAGAATACATAGGAAGTACTTCATATTACATGCTGCTTGTAATTCAAATGTCAATCTATTCATTTCACAAGCATGAAAGTAAACTTTCACATTCCAACTTTACAGGCACATCCCAATTCCAAAATTTATGGCACATGCAGGTAGTATTTGCATAATTTTACATATAGGTATTTTATTCCCACAACAATGTTTTATTTCTGGGTGTCATGCTTTTTGAATCTCTCCTACAACAATGTTTTATTTCTGGGTGTCATGCTTTTTGAATCTCTCCTACACTCTAAACCACACCTGTAAATGTTTAGATCTTCCCAAAGTTCCTCGTGATTTCTTACATATATTATCAAAGGCCTGTGATATTTATAAACCTCAGATTGGCTCACTGAAGTGAAAGGGAATGTAGAAATTTAATGTTTTCCATACTTGTCTTTATAAATTTTTGGAGTTCTTTGGAGTCTGAAAATATTCAGGGACTTAACCCTGGAATTATTGTTGGACCAACACAGATCACAGTCTTTTAGAATTAATTGCTACTCATAAATTGAACTTATCTTCTGATTAATGACTCTGTGTTGATGTTAGTGTTTTATTGCTCCTGCATTTTTACACGCTTTGTGAATTATAGATGTAGTTATCATCCAATGTTGCAAGCACAGTGAAAATATACACAGTATTATTGCTGTGCTTTTGGTACTGTTTATTACCCAGACTTCTGCATGAAAGATTTTATTTCTCTATTATTAAAAGCCTCTTTAATTTGCACATACAGAAGTCATTGCCCCAGCATGCTTCAGAGGTAATTTCCATGTTAGGGCTATAATTCAGTGTAGTTGTTTGCTGTAGCAGTGAGCATCCTTACCTAAGGATAAGAAATGCCAAATTACTTACTGATATCTGAAAATTATATTGCACAAGTGAACCATCAAATATTAAACTCTCATGTGAATAATGGAGCAGTGATCCCAGTTTACATGCTGATACTGAAGAGGAGATGGATGGTTTCACTACAGACAACCTGCTATTTTTTTTATCACTCAAGTGCTATTTTTCTCTAATGCCTTTGGGTTTTGAGTATTGTTTTTGGGGTACTGAATACTGTTTTTGCTGAGCTATTGCTAATAGCTTTGCAAGACTGAAATTCTTATAGCCGCATAAAATACATCAAGGAATATCTAATTTTTAATATGAACTGAGTAAATTTTGAGAGAGAAGAGTTTTTGCTCTTGCTGTGTCCAAGCATGCATTGAAAGGAAGAGCAGATTCCTTTTACTGTGGAGCCCTAGTCTCTGAACTCAGAGGGCAATGAGCAGAGAAAACACATACATTTGGGAGATTACTTGTTAAGGGTGAGGGATATTGCTAAATGAAGAGCTGAGAGGCTTTTACTAAACTCATCTATGAAATTAAACAAAGTCAGTAACAGAGAGAAGAGAGAATAAAAGGTGGAAGTCCTACAAGTAGTATCCTTACAGCAATATTTGAGGCACATGCTCACTGGCTGTTAAAATTTAGAGTGAGCAGCCTGAGAACTCGAGAATCAATATGAGAATTAGAACTGTAGCCCAAAGGCGAGAGAAAAGGAGAAAGGAGCCCCAGGAATAATACATTTCCTTTCTAAGAGAAAAGCAAAGTAAAAAGAACATTTGACTAAAGGACTTAGCTCTGTGTGCTGACATATCTAGTGATATGAATTAACCTCCCGTGTGCTACTCAGGGAGATTTTTTGGCACTCACAGTGCAATTCAAATTTGTCAGAGAGCCACTGAGTCTTTCTCAGAAGTCACTGTAGTCACTCTATCTTTTTAATACTTTTATATCAAAACACATCAGTAGCTCAGGCAACTACTGATAGTGTTTTCAGGTAAGTGTGCAAGAAATGTGCTTCTAAATGAATTCCTCAGAAAATGATTTTATTAGTGAGATTATGGGAAATTATATGAATTCAGAATAACAAATTGTCTATTGTCTCGATTACTGCAGTAATAAAGAATAGAAAAGTTTGTTAAAAATATTTTTAAAAGCTGGGAGTTAATGTTTACTGCTGAAACTACGCAGCTGTAGCATAAGGCCAGCTCAAGGAGAAGCAAGATGATGAATGCATATTACTATATTTTATCACTCCAAAAGAAGACCCCTATGAGTTTTGTGCCGGGGTCTGGCACAGAGAAACTTACACCATAATCAAGGGATTAGTACTTAGATCAAATAGATAAACTGACTCATTGCAAGGTTTCAAATTTTTCAAATTTCAAAATACTTATTTATGTTGTGATTTTGTTTTCACATGCAGTGATGCTACCTTTGTGATCCTTTTTTTTGTTTATATATTTTTTTGTTCTCTGAGAAGCTCTTTGATTAAACTAAATCATATTGAATTAACAGATAGGAATAGAAAAACCTCATGTTAACTATACAAAAAATTGTCCTTTTTTTACCACGTAAAATCACTTTCAACAGAGAACACAGAGAAAAATATACATCACTTCTTACTACAGGTCTCAAAATTAGTACAAAATTTGTTGATCAAGGGCACTGTTCAGAGATGCAGATTCACTCCTCTGATACTCTGAGGCACTTTTCTCAGGGCACTGAGAGAATCACAGGGTGATAGATGTCTTGTAGTGTTTTCCACATCTAGAGATTGAATTATGTTGGAATTAAAATAATTTCATGCTGAGTTTATCTTCTGAAAATCAGCAATGTGGAAAGTAACTGTTGAAAATTCATAAACAAGCTGATGTGTTTTAATCTGTCCTACATGTCAAATAAATATTCTCCTAGCCTTCACCTGGCTATATTTTTTTAAGGAATAGAGTCAGCAATGAAGAAGACTCGTGGATTAGAAAATGCGTAAAGCAAGAATCCAGCATGAGTTCAGCTCTTTGATTACACAGTAATGAATGCTGAAATCTACCATCTGAAATAAAGAGCCTCACTAAATATGAGATTCTTTTTTCCCCAGCTAAGTTTATATAAGCTTACACCAAAACTGACTTCCAGGGTAGCTCAGCTTTTACAGCATGACTCAGGAGGATATTCTCAAGAAGTCGTGTTTAAGAAGTTTCCTGAGCTTTTTTGTATAAACCACAGCTATATAAGCTGAAATTTCCTGATAGGCTCTGAAACCAGGAGGAAACCTCAGTAAAAAGCTCATTCTAAAAGGTACTGGCTTATGGGATGAAGACTTTTTGTTTTTATAGAACACAGTAGTGAAACTAAATCAGTTCAGACTGGGAAGTTGCCAGATGTAATTGTATCAACAGAGAAAGTGCTTTCTCTCCTTTTGGTGAGGGATAAGAAGGGTGGGGAAACAACAAAGAAAGGGTTTGTTTTTTTTTTATCTGAGCGGAAACACAATGTAGTGGAAAGGTATAAAAATAAAGATTCAGAGAAGGTAGCAGTGAAGTGCCAGATAGTAACAAAGTAATCTTGATCACTCAAGCCAAAAGCAGGAGGGACTTGGATATGAAAAAGTGAGCTGTGAAAAATGTGAGAACAGAACATCAATTTCTTTTATATATATATATATATATTCTTTTTTTTTTCTGAAATTGTTAGTAGTACATATTCTATATAGTTTTTAAAAATGTATTTTATTGCCCATCTGTCAATTCAGAATGAGTTTCATCATGATTCCTGTTGATTAATACTATCCTGTCACACATTTTTCATAGTCGAGCAACCAGTTCCATTCTGCAGACTGGAAGCTACCTAATTGTTTCGGTTAAAGGTGGAGATTTGGCAAGTTTAAAATGTTCCATCATACAACTTAAAAGTCCTATCCTTGTATTCTTTCAGTCCACCAGATCAGCGTGAAGTTACCATATGAAAGGAAATCTCCTTCTGAAATGCATTAATATATTATTCATGCTATCTTAATATTTAAATTTCCCCTCCACCCTAGATGATATCAACACACAGACAAGTGACAAGACATTTATAGACAGTCCTTCTGTTCAAATTAAATCTTAGGTCCTTTAGTCCATGTGTTACATAAATCAGAACAGGGTACCCAGTACCACAGGGTTTTTGAGGAAATTCTGGTTCCATCAAACATCATTAAAGAAGAGAGTGTGTGGGGTGTGTGTGTTTGTGTACACACACACACGTGTGCCAGCAATTCTGGGCACCAGGAGCTAGGTTGTTATTGGTAAAGAACCAAGATTATGCTCCAGGTGGAAGCCTGGTGACATCACCAGCTTGTAGACACAGTGGACAGTCAAAGGAATGTGGAATAGTTCTGGCTGGAACAGCCTTGGGAGGTCATTGTTCAAAACAGGGTCAGCCACCAGGTCAGACAAACCTTCCAGTCACTTCTTGGGAAGGTCCAGACTCAGTTTGCACAACTTGTCTGAAAAAACATCTCTGAAGTTTTACTGCCTTCATGGGGGAATGTTTTTTCTTGTATCCAATCCACCCCTCTTTTCAATTTCATGTCTGTTATCTTTGCTTCCCTCTTTTTGAATGGATCCTGACTTTTTTAGTGCACCAGCATAATAATGTAGGTTTGCCAGTAATGTCAGAAGAAATGTTCTGTACTTTTTACAGTAACAAGAAGAATCAACTGAATACCTTTACTGATAATTCTTTATCATATTTTAACAGAAGCTTCTAACATGACTTATCAACATATACATAGTGGTCACAGTGGTCACAGTCTTTCCAATGTGGCAGCGTCATACAGCAGAAAGATAATGATACTTTGTTAGCAATTAACCCATATATTTAATGAAAGACATGTACAATATGCTTAGATGCCAGTCATATTGAGAAGTACTGAACTGTGTCAATTCTTGTTACTTTTTCATTAGAATTAAGAGAATAAAGAATTACTACTCAGCTACTCTGACCCACTTTCTAATATTCATGCTGTGAAATTAATTGGGTGAAATACTTCCTCCTTCCGTTTACCTACTGTGGCCTATGTAATGTACAGGGTGGGAAAAGGTTGATGGGATAGACTCTTTCATCTGTTCCTTTTAATTCTAGACTTAAAAGAAGATTTCAAGTGAAAGATGAGTTGTACTCACAGGATTGAGGTTGTGTCTGTGATTAGAAAAGGAAATCTCTTCTCCCATGTCAGGTGTTTGTATGCCATGTTAAAAATTTAATTGTAGTAATTTTAAAAAAGTTAATCTTTGAATAATAATTTGATATTCTATGTAGCTATTGTAAACATGCATTATGTTGCTCCTGGTTCTACTTCCTGTTATAGTTTATGAGCAGAGAAGAGATTGGAACTCCATATGAATATCTGTGTTTAATATCTGCATTGTTTGTACTTAGTGTATGTAGTGATTCAGACTCCAGCTTTATGCCTCTGTATTTAGGGAGCAATGAACAAGTGCCAGCAAAATCTATTTAAAAGATTAGCAAGAAAGATGTGAAAAACTGAAATGGTTTCACATATTCTCTTGGGGATGCATTCAGGTGTACGAAATTACTGGTGTGGATAAATCACCCGGGAAAAGTAATAAAATTGCTGGGATACATAATTTGTGTTTTTGTCTACAAATGTGATATAAGATGTCATACTAGATTATTTTAAATGAACTGTCAAATGCAAGTTAGTTCAGTGCTTTATGGTGTTAATGAATTTTGAATACCAAGTAAAGGAGACTCTGATGTGGAATAAGGAAAACATTAGAGAAAGTCTTTCAAAAATGACATTCAAAGCCTCCTCATATACATACAAAAATGCCTATGATGACTAAAAACCTCTAATGCTCAATACAAAGAAAAAAAGCAAGGGATTCAATGCATTTTGGAAGTATCTATTACATTTCTTATAACTACATGAAAAATAGTATTACTTTCAGATGTAAGTGGGGTTTTCAGGTTGTTTGGTTTGGGTTTTTTGGTTTGTTTGTGGTTGTTTTTTGTGGGGATTTTTTTGTGTTTTTGTTGTTGTCGTTTGTTTGGGGTTTTTTGGTTTGTTTTGGTTTTTTGTTTTTTGGGGTTTTTTAAATGTGGTATTGTTTTTTAAGTCACTGAACAGGGAAGGTATGTACCATCCTGCCCATGGCTTATTTATGTCAGTGTAGGGTATGTCGTGTGCTAGTGTGAGAGTTAACATACATGGACAGTAGGGTAGACTGTACACGTCTAGACCATACTCATCTCAGAGGTAAAAAAGGCAATAACACTGCAGATAAAATGTACTCTTTCTTCTGATTCTTCTTGCAAGAGAGTTGAGAAGGATGTGCAGGCAAAACAAAAGTATGAAGATGGGAACTAGCATTATAGAATTTTACATTTTTACATGAAGCAGTTTAATACCTGCAGAACATATGAGCTAATTAAATGGACCACTTTGCAATGAAGCAGACCTTCCTAACTACCCCTGCTCTTTCTTGAAGGTGGAAATTATTGGCTGTGAAGGTTCAGGTACCTTCATTTTGATATTAGAATCAGCCTCAGCAGGGAAATAGGAAAAAAGAATATCCATTTTTATCCAAGTACTTACTGTAAATAGATATCATTTGAAAGTCTCATGGCTGTCCAAATAAAAGCTAAAGAGAGGGAAATCTATTTTGTGGTAGAGTAATATTGTCAATGTATTATAATGAAAGGGTCATTCATATTATAGATAAAGTATTTACATACTCTTGAAAACTGCTGCAGAATGATTCAAACTGTTTTTAATAGCCAGATATTGAAGCTGGACTTGCTCACATTCTAAAGGGATACAGATGAAATATGATTCACGAGTGTAACTCTTCTAAAGAAATTGGCAAGGCACTAAAAGAAGAAAAATAAGTGGCTCAACACATGGCTCTTCACTGAGGAATTACCCCAGTTCTTTAACATGGTGATGTATAGCAGTTTGCAGCAGTCAATTTAAGCTCATTACTTCTGACATGGAGATTTCATTTGTATGTATCTGATGGTTATAAAATATTTTGGGGATTCATGTGTGGGTTTTTTGTTGCTTACCCCCATAGTAGCTATCAAATAATACACACAATAAGGGTTAGGCTTGATACATATCCCTGTTAGAGCAGTACCAACTCTCCTATCCAGAAGTCACCTATTTTAGTTGTTGTATTTTTGATACAGAAGGCATCAGGACACCAGTGTAGAATATTATAGGATGATGTTGAAGAGATTTTAGCAAAAGAATGAAAAAGGGGTAATTGTAGTAGAACTGTAGTCTCCAGGCAGAGTCAAGTCAGTCTGGAATGAGAAGACAAAAATAAAAGGTTTCTCTTGAGAGAAGAGGGAGGTCAGAATCACACCTTTCTGGGTTATTCAACATTTTCATTAGTACTGAAGAAGTGGGGGTGTGTTAACAGACAGAATTTACTGATGACACCAAGTTTTTCAAGGTAATAGCAACAAAGGCTGACTGTGATGAAGGGAAGAAAGATATTACCATGCAAAATAACTGCAGTAAAACAGCAGACTAAATGCAATCTAGATAAATATGAAGTGATGCACATGGGAAATAAACAATTCCAACTTTACGTATGTAATGATGGATTCCTAGCTGACTATTATCACATGGAAATGAGCAAATGAGATTTTGGAGTTATGATTGATAGTTCTATGAAAATGTCAGTTCTGAGCTCAGTAACAGTCAAGAAAAAGGCAAATCAAATGTTAGGTGTTATTAGGAAAGGAATCTAGCATAAGGCAAATAACATTGATATGCAGATATAAAAATCTCTAGTGTGTTAAATTTTGAATGCTGTCTGAAGTTGGTTCTAGTCCTATCATCTCTGAAGTCTGTAGTGGAGCTGGAAAATGGAGAAGAACAGTGAGTGTGACTGAATAGAAAGACGGACTGATTTAGCAGTTTAGGACTAGTCCACCTTTGAGAGAGATGGTTAAAGGTAGAAGGGATGGAGATTTAGAAAATATGGCTGTAACAGAGAAACTGAGTTTGGAGAGGTTGCCCACTAGATTTTCTTCAAAAACTGGAAACATTCAATAATATTTACAGGAGAAAAATTTGTGGGAAAAATAAAAATAAAACTTTCATGAACAAGTCACCTTGTTCTTCTCTTATGTAACATTTAGTCAGCTTGGAGGACTCATTACCACATGACATAATGTCAAAAATTGGCTGGAATAATTAAGAGAAGAAGAAGTGCTCTTCCATACCAAACACTTCCACTTTTAGCAGTGGAAGTCCATGACCTGGTGATTGTTGAACATATGCAAAGCACATTAAGGAGGGAGTACTGTTCCTTTGCCCAGAGTTGTGCTTTGATGGGTATTGATCACTGTCTGCTGTTGGAAGCAGGAACTTAAGACCTTGGTGAGCTGTTCTTACATAAAATGGGATTTTAGGCAAGACCTGTATAAAACCACCTCCCTATTTATTTAGGTTACAGCTGTTTCTTCCATTGCGCATCTAAATGTAAATTCTGGGCTTAGACTTTAAAAAGTGTCAGTTTTATGATAACAATTATTTTTTATTTTTCTGATGCCAGGAATTAATATGTATAAACTTTATCAGAGTCTGTGTATTAAAGTGATATCTAAACCAGCAGTTATGCAGATTGCTGAACTGGTTACCTGCCTTTGCTGATTACCTGAGTTTTTCCTCTTTTTCTCTGAAAAATTTAATGTTTATTTTAAAAAATTAAGACCATTATCAGAATATATTGTAGCCAAGGCACCAAAATTATATTGTTTCTCTTGAAGCACAGCATTCTTGACTAATTCAGATTGTTCAGACTTGCTGATGAAGTTACCAAGCCTTTTCAGGGCTCATTCAACAGGTTTCACTGAGTTTTCCCTTCTTGAGTTTCCCACCATGTGTTCATGCAACCCCTCTCTGTACTAGCCCTATTTTGCATTTATATTAATGCATGCACTTCCATTTGATCCAGTTCAGCTGAAGTCAGTGGATATTTCCATTTTGATTTCAGTGGGAACAGAAACGAGCCACAAGCAACAAACACAACAATAGCTGTTTTTTAGCTTGGGAATCAACTATTTCCTTCATCTGCTACGTAGACTGTGATTGCTAATGTGGGACCTGCAGCTCTGTAGTTTTCAACTTAATAGCTGAAAGAGTTTTCTGACCTGGGACAGACTGCTAAGAGCAGAATTACAAAGCCAGTACATTTTTTTCCCACATGTATTTCTCTCTGCCCAAAATTTAGAAACGACAAAAAAAAGGACAGTTTGTTAGTTAACTGTTTATTTTCTTCTGTTTCCAATTGTACCTAATATGTTTTAAACAAGGCTTATTGATCAAAAAACCCCCATAATGAAAATGAAGCAGCAAATCTCCTTGTTCTTCTTTCATGTAACATTTAGTCAACTTGAGGGACTTCTTTTCACAATATATGTCAGAAATTAACAGGAAAAATTAATAGATTAAAAAAAACCCTCATTCATATTAAATGCTACTTTTAGCACTAAAAGTCCATGACCTATTAATTGCTGAATGTAGGAGAAACATATCAGGGAAGGAGCACTATATCTTTTTTCAGTAATTCACTCTTTAACTGGGAAGCAACATGTGTGTCTGTGCCTTAGTGGTTTTATGGAGTATGTAACTATTTAACAAGTAAATAAGTGTGTTAGAATGTAGTGTTGTCTTTGTGCGAAAATGATAATGAGGTTGGAAGCAGATTAACCAAAAAACTTGTCCAGGAGATCACAGAAATATATTTTATTTTCTTCATATTTTGCATGCCAAGATGAGCAGCAAAATGTGAGCAATAACATGAACTGGTATCTTTATAACTCCTGTATAGAGTTTCTGCCCTCTGAAAGACACATACATAGTAAGGGTCCTTTTCCCCATCCAAGGTGTTCATTCTGGTCATACAGGACAAACCATTTCTACTGAGGTCCATAGCATGGCCCAGAAGCAGCATGAGCCCACTCACTGCAGCTGGTCAGGATGTAGCTGAAGAGCCCTTTACACAATGTTATGCAGCATATGGTCTCTTGTAGCTATTTCATTCTTACAATGAAGATAATAATTTACATCTTCTAATATTACTCTTTTCTTGAAAGATGTTTGTGCATTGAATCCTCCCTGTGTGTGCTGAAATGATGGTGGTTCTGCAGGTAGCTCCTGCCCTGGTGAGACTCTTAAGCCAGGCTTAAGGGCTTGCAGGAAAGGTTCTCAAACAGGTTGGAAGAGTACTGGTCTCTGAATATTCTGTCATGAAACAAATCCATGCTGACTTGATCCTGGCTGAGTAGTCTCGGTGTGTTGAACTGATCTTCATGGGCTTCTTGATTCTCTAATCTGGCTGCTGCAGGCATTTTTAGAAGTGTGGTTCCAGGCTGCAGAGGAACTCCAAAACCCATTATGCGAACAGCTTCATTTCTTCCCATTTCTTCAGCCACCTCAGTTCCACTTGGCATATGTCTCTAAGGTTTTTTTTTTCTTGGACCTTTGACTGACTTTCATATCACAAAGGTAGATCTGTACAATACTTGCTGATAGGTGTGTTGTGAAGATAAATGCATAAAGCAGGCGGAAGGCACTTTAGGCACAGTGCCTATCCTGGGCTGTGGCTGCTCTACATTACCCTGAAGTGGGTTCTTGGGGAAAGCCTTGGTAGCATCTTTCTCCAAGGCAAAAGAGGAAAGATAAATAAGTTGACATTGACTTTATATGTCAAAATGAGAAAAATGAGTCTATAAACAAGGCAGATTTCTGTAAATCCACTTGTAAAGGTACCATTTGATCTCTGGCTTGCTGCGACAGCTTGAATTTATTACGAAGTGTTTCCCTGCTAGATTTCTGTATGTTGTATTTCTACTTTTCAAAAATGCAACCTAGAACTCAAGTTAAAATTGTTCCTTTTTCTAAAGCAAAGTAGCAAAAACCCCTTGGAGGAACAAGGTAGACAAGGTAAAACTTGAGGTTTGTATTCAAAAGATGTATTTTCTTTCAAATCATTAAATATCAATGCATCCCAGATACATTTCTCTCTTCTGTCATAAAATCAATGGACAAGGAACACAAATTCATTTTAGACTCAGAAAATAAGTTGTCAGGACTTCAGGAATTAGTTCATCATTATCTGCAATGTATTTTAGAAAGAAGAGTAGTATTTGTGACCCACAATTTTCTGTCCTTTTAAAAAGGGATCCGTTATTCAGAATGACAAACATCATTCAGAAGCAGGTTCTCCACTGTTTTTTCATAAAAGGCAATTTTAAAACATGAGCACATTTTAGGACTTTGTTTGGCTTGTACTTTAGTTCTTTTTTCACTTTTTATCCTTAGGTTTTGCATTATAAAAAAAGGAAAAATAGCATATTACTTAGTTTCACTTCAATCAGATATTAATATAGAAGAAATTTGAATTGAAATTGAAAGTCCATTTTGAATGGACTGGTTATTGTTAATATCTATATTTAAATTTATTTTATTAAGTCATTATTTTTAAATTTTTCAAGAGCGGAACTATTAATTAAACAGCAATAAAAATATTTATTTAGAAACAAGTTTTTAGGCTGTGTTGTATAGAAGGAATGTTTTCCCTACTACTGGGAACTAGTACTGAATATTCCCTTGATGGAGAGATAATGTCTCCCAGAGGAAGTGTCAGTAAATATTCATGGACAAGCCCCTCCGTGCTGAGTATTCTTTCCTCGGCCTTTATGTAGCCTGCTTGTGCAGCTAAATTAAGTTCATTTAATACTCCTAGGTTATTTTCTCTTATTCTGTAAAGTTAGATAGTAATACTACTGAGTGATAGGCATATAAACATAGAAGTAACAGAAAAAACCCTGATACTGAAGTCATTATCTATTTCTACATAACTAGAAAAGATCTTAAATATGTAAAATGAAGAATACCCTGTATTAAGCTCAGCAAAATTCCCAAAGGAAGACCAATCTATATGAATGTAGTGACCAAATTAACTATTTATTGATATTTTTCCTTGTGGTTCCTTATTGTGACATTTTAACTTAATTTTTTTAGGGAAGAGAAATGGATTTGTGAATCAGACAAGCTCTGATTGATAACTCTGACATATAGTGCAGTGCAGAGAGTACAAGGATCAAAAGTTAGCCATATGCTGTAACTTCCAAGTCTATTACAAGTATTTATCTTTGGCCTGCAAAGAGTAAAAAGGAATTGATTTCACACTTATCAATTCACTGCTTATTTTTCAGCTCAACAGAAAGCTTTTTAACGAGTGAAAGGAAATCAATTGATAGCAGTTGCCTCTCCAGTCTGTTTAGAGGTTAGCTAGCCATGGAAGTTAATCCAAGAAAATATAGCTGAACCTTTCAAATTAGCGTGGTTTGACTTCATGAATTAGTCTGACATAATAAATTCATTTCATAATAACTACATATGATCAATCATAAACTAAATTAAGCATGTTCCAAGTTCAAAGCCTGAAAAATATGCCATTAAAGCAAACCAACAAACCTGTAGACTTCAGGAGCTGCATCAGGGTTCTAGAGAAGAAAAGGAATTAATGATTCCTGGGACTTGACTAAGCTCTGAAAGAAATAGTACACGGTTATAATAATACAATTTTTAGAGTAAGGAATTGGACAATCTGTGGTGGCTTTTCAACACTTCTGGATTAATGTGTAATTTTGTACAAGTATTGTAATTTTTCTGTGCATAAATTTTTCCTTCTGTGTAATAGAGGTAAAACAGTCCCATTCAGGCGAACTTCTCATAGACCTTTGAAATTTTATTATTTTAGGACTAATCAAACTGAGACTAAATATGCTGGCTTTTTTTCAATAACACATTTTTCAGAAGTTCAGGACTTCACTTTCAAATACAGTTATTGGGCACTATTATTTTTTGTTTTAAATAATTAGTAAATTTTCAGTTCTCTTCAATATTTGGATGATTTTCATTCTCATTATACAGTTTTTACTGTAACCATGATTCAAATTACTGTTAGTCATCACTCATTGTTTCTTTTCTATCTGGGTGTAAAGTCTAAATTCTTTCATTATATGTGTGTCTCTAGATACACGTTTGCATTTTTATGAATATATATTATATATTCCATATGTCTATACGTGTAAATATATTTATGCAAAGAAGTGGTTGTCCTGTTAAGCACAGGCTCAAGTATACATCTGTTTTAAGCTGTATTCTGTGTTATTTAGGATGCTGAGGTGCCTCATTAAATGAGGTGTTCAGGAATATAGTAAAGGAAAGAAAAAGATGCTGGTTTAATCCAATGAGAAGTAATATCATGAATGGATGAAGCAATGTACAAGCAGATTGTGCAGTACCTGTGTCTGAATTATTGAGCTTGAAACCTGATCAAAGATGGGACTTATTGAAAGCTAGTGTTTTAGAAGTGGAAATTCTTCTTTGACGAGGCAAGATGAGACTGCAATAACCTTGACTTAGACGTGGAATCAGAATGATTAGAGCCAGTGCAAATTTCAGACCCATTCTCTGACAATAAATAAATGGAGATGTCGAGTCTCATTTCAATCACCTTCAGTAATGACCTTGAATGCATGCAAATGTGGAATTTGCTCAATGGGGACTCAGTGGCAACTCTGTGATTCAACTGTGAAATTAGAGTAGCTTGTACTTAAACTGGAATTTCACACCTGCTGAACTAGCAGTCTCTGACTTGCAACAGGAAGGAATGAAACCCTTAAAAAGCCATGCTTCCATGTGTTTATTTGACATCATATCTTTTTCTCAATTCTAACTAAATAGGCTAAAAAAATTTAAAATCCTGCTGGAGGAACTTGGGACAAAGTGACTTGTGGATTTTGTTAGAAAATTATGCTTGCTCTATTAAAAAAAAAGTTATTGTTGAAAAAGATATTGCAGTCTTTGTAAATGCTCTATGAGTAAGAACTTAGTGAAACACCAAAAATGTTCTGATTCTTAAAAAGGAAAATACTTTAACATAGTATATATGACGCATTACATTATAAAATTTTTAGAATACCCAAAGACTAATAGATATATACTTGGTTTCATGGTGAGTTCACCTATTTATTTCTTGGCATTTCTTTGTGAGAGAATATTCTTTTAGAGTTGAAAGAAATATGCATTAGTTGAAGAGTTGCTTTCTGAAGTAATTAATTTAATATTGTCAATGTAGACAAACAGTGCTTTCACAGCCAGGGATCTCAAATAGAATTGCACATCATGAAGTGGTTTTTTTGTGGGGTAGGATTGGCAGTTCCAGATGATATAAATCCTCTGCAATTGTATCATGACAAGTTTTGTTCTCTCTCTTGCCACCAATTAAAAAGAACTGTTACATCCAAGTTCCTGGGTCACACCCATACAAGTTACTGAAATTAATATGCACATAAATTGTGAATTATCAAAAATTTAGCTGAAAAGTGGAATATTTTTTAATGGGATGATGTTCTTTTTAAAAAAGATTTAATGGTTGACTATTTCAGCTATGTCCAATGAATTAACCTAAGTAATGTGCACAGTTCTCTTTCATATGGATGGTGAATAACATTTTAGTGTATTTTCTTTGGACACATTTTATTATTCCAAAACTTTTAATTAACTGAAATGCTTCTGCATATTTTCAAATTATGACTGTGTAAAACCTGTACATGATACCGTGCAAAGCAAAGGAATCTCCATGGCATCCTGAAATGAATCCCTGTGTGCAACTGAGTGAAAATGTTGTATTGAGATTATGTGGTGAGGTTTTGGTGATGGGTTACCTCCAGGGGTGGATTCAGTAAGAAACTGCCAGAACCCACACTAGGGTCTGATGGAGCCAGTGACAGGAGACTCCAAGATGAACCTGCCAGGGCCAAACCCAGCAGTGACAGTCTAGTGCCTCTGGAAAAATGTATTGAAGAAGGGGAGGACAAAACTGCAATATAAACTAGCTGGAGAGGGGACTGAGGATATGGGAGAGGAACAGCCTCAAGGTCAGCAAAGGAGGAGGGAGAGAAAGTGGTCCAGGAACTGAGATTCCCCTGCAGCCCACAAAGACCATTGTGAGGCAACTGTGCTCCTGAAACCCATGGAGGTCCACAGAGGAGCAGGAGGATACCCAAAGGTGGCTCTGACCCCAAAGGAGACCTGCACTGGAGCTGGCCCCTGGGTAGTTCCTATGGACCCATCAAGAGAAGATTCCATGCTGGAGCAAATTGGCTGGCAGCACTTGTGACCTCATAGGGAACCTGAGCTGGAGCAGTCTGTTCCTGAAGGATTGCACCCCATGGAGAAGCCCATGATGGAGCAGAAGGACTGTCTCCTGTTGGAAGTACTCCCCCCTGTCCAGGGGAAACCTGTGAGGTGTCCTACCCTGCAGAGGAAGCAGTGGCAGAGGTAATGTGTGATGAACCCCATTCCCCTGCAACACTGTGGAGGAGGAGGTAGAGACCAGGAATAAATAAAGACCAGGAAGAAGAGAGGGATAGAAGGAAGGTATTTTAAGAATTGCTTTATTTCTTGTTATCATAATCTAATTTGATTTGGAATCAATTCAGTTAAGTTCCTCAAGTCATGTGTGTTTTGTCCATGATGGGAACTGCAGATTGATCTCTCCTTGTCCTTACCTTGACCCAAAAACCTTTGGTTTTATTTTCTCTCCCCTGTCCAGTGAGGAGGGGAGTGATAGAGCCACTTTGGTGGGCACCTGATGTCTAGCTAGGGTCAACCCATCACAAATGTCTGTGCTCTGGTGTTCTTGTAACAATATTTGTGTTTTAGAAGACACTTTTTATATAATCTGCTGGTTAGGACATCTTTGCAAATGTTATGCTTTAGCCCTGCTACTTTTAAAAAGGATTGAATTGAGAATGTGTCCAGTCCATCATTAGTTCTTCATCTTTAGTACTTCCTCATTAGTCCTACCATCATTAGTACTGCAAACATTTATCACTCCCTGATATAAGATCTTGTGTGTTGAAACTGTTCAAACTGAGAAGAAACTGAAACATTTCTTGGGAATTTTTTGTACTTGATATTGGATTTTTATAAGAAAATACAAGCAACACCATGCTTCAACTCATCAGCACTTCACCAACATCAGCTTTCTCCTTAGAGAACCAAATCCTGAGACACCAAGCCACTGGGTGAAGCCAAACTTTGTTTGCTTTTCCAACTGCCAAAGGGGGAAAAATAATTCGAGTGAAATGTCAAAAGAAAATTATATTATATTGTCAAGGACAAACCCACAAAAATATTTTTAATGTAGTCAAAATATCTCAGATTTTATCAATTTTTATGACCTCAAAAAGCAATTCTAACAAGATACGCCTGAATTTGTTCAGCTAGTCCTTCCTTTGCTCATTCTCTGATAGAGGTACCTCTTATCTAGAAAAGAGTGTCTGGTTTTGTTTTTCTACTTTGTCTTCAACATTCCATGGGAATGTCATAGTCTGATCTTTGGGTTTTTCAGTTGCACTCTGTTGTGTATTGAGTTGTCTGTGATTAAATGTTTGTTTACAGGTTCACTTTATATTATGTACCTGTTCTTACAGTTAATCAACATATAATTAATTGAGTTTATTTTTTAAACTACCTTGTCTTATTTGTTTATTCTTCTTATTGAGGCCATGTCTAAAAATGTGTCAGGAGCTGGTGATTCAGTGGTGAAGAGATCATCAAATTTCACATGCAGATAGGCCTACTCCCAAGGGCAATATTTGTTCCCTAAGCTGTATTTTCAATGTAAAACATAATTACTAATAAGATTTACTCCCTAATTTTCAGCAGAGCTCTCTACTGATATTCAGAGCCAATGATAGTGGTCTTATCACCATCCCAAAAGGCTTTGCTTTTTGCTTAGGAGATTTCTTTTATCCTAAAAAGCTGAAGCAAATGCTAAATGTTGGCAGAGTGGCTATGCTTAAATTTCATTCAGCCATCATGGATTTTTTTTTTCAATAGTTTAATGTGCTTCTAAGAAACATAAACCATAAGAAAAAAAAAATGTAATATTTGTTTCTTTCTGCAATGAGAGATCAGGGACCTCTTAGCTTCCTAGAAAATTTTCCAGATCATGCTGCATGTAACAGGGCTAGAAACATATCATTTATGTTTCACTAAAACCTTTTAGAGTACACTTTGTTTGAACAATTATAGCATTTTAATTAATAGTCAGATATGTAACTATTGCCAGGCAAATATGTTGTGTTTTGGTACAGAGTTGCACAGAGTCCATGGGCCCCAGTTTAGAAAGTGCCCGAGGCAGATGCTTATCTTTAGACTGATGAGGTCTGTTAACTTTGATAAAACTAAACTTAAGCCCTAAGTGGTTTGCTGGACTGGGGCCATAGACTGTAATTGAGTTGGATTTTTGTCTATAATCTTTCACCCATTTGTTAAAATTTTTGATGAATTTTGTTCTTTTACATGGAATTATCTTTGTTTAATGCTACTGGTTTCCTAATGTAATTATCATCTAGACTTCATTAATCATGTTTAAAATACTTTCACTTATTCATGCATAATTTCTGCATGTTAATTTAACTTGGTTATTGGAATTTATTTAATGTCCTTAAGTACCACAGGATACACATCTGTATGTGTGTCCTGGTTAATAGACTGTTCTGGTTCTCAAATGTTAAGCACATTTTTATTTGTAAGAGGCTTAACTATAATGACCAGAGTCACTTTTGGCAGTGTTTTGCATTGTAACTGCAGTGCACACAGTTCCTTCATAAGACAGGTCTACTGAAATCTGAAGTTCAGAAAGTTTCCAAATTGCGCATAGACGCTCTTCCCTTTTTACTGGGAACATTAGTTTGCATCAGAATCCATTTCAGCAGTGATATGAGTGAAAAACCAGGGAAAAGCAGACCAAAATGAAGCTCACATTTGAAAATAGAACACATTAAAGGGCAGAGAATATATTATTTATGCATATGGTTGTTTTTGCAAGTAAAAAGATTTGTTATTGAACTCTGCCTTCATTTTAGACCTGTTTGTTTTACAATCGTTCTATTGTTCCTTTCAGCTGGAATGTCAAAGTTTTCAGGCAAGGATCACATCAGATATATGTGTGCTTATATAGTATCTATCGCAATGATTCTAGTTAAAAACTACATTACCTGCCCTTAAACAAATAATCACATAAGGAAATCAATATAATTTACCAGTCTTAGGAGGCAAGAGCATCCTGATAATTAACTGCTGCTTCAAACAGATCATAATAGGCACCGATCATTTCCCAATAAGCTAATAAATTATTAATGTTTTTAATTATTAATTATTAAAATTATTAATAATATTACATTTATGGTACACA
This sequence comes from Hylia prasina, assembly GCA_013397195.1. Classification (NCBI taxonomy): domain Eukaryota; kingdom Metazoa; phylum Chordata; class Aves; order Passeriformes; family Sylviidae; genus Hylia; species Hylia prasina. The sequence continues at coordinate 210,637 of VYXD01016019.1, forward strand.
AAAAATCACTAACAATTGAAAAATTATTAACAAGTTTGTGATAATATACCTTGAAATATGTTTTCATTTCATTCTTTTTGAGTTGAAGATTTCCAGACTTGTTTAAATATTAAGGATATTTAAACAATTCAATTGTCAAAACTTACTTCTGTTGGTTTTGATCATATAATGTAGTAAGGTTGTTTTCTGTGTAATGTATTCCTTCTGGATTTTCATTGGCCCTTTAATTCCTCTGCCAATGTACTTGGCTGTGGTCCATATCCTTGCTGGTTCACACTACTACAGATTAATATGATAACTGTACTTAATGATGAGTGATTAAAAACATCTTTTTAGGAACTGCAAATATGCCCCTAAATTGTCCTTTCAATGCCCTTTAAACATTCATTTGTTAGATTCTGCATATTTCATGTGCTTCAGTGAGAGAGAGAAACAAGGAAAAAAGTGGACAAATTTCCTCCTTACACGTTTCTTCACACCCAGAAATATGCAAGGAGGCAAACTCATTGGCCCAGTGCTCCATGGGCAAAGAAACCTAAGAGGATTGTGAAATTTAATAATACAGATTGTTCATAGGCTTCTCGTAGCTACGAACACTCCCTGTTTCATTACTTATCTTCAAAAAACCTTCTTATTTGAATTACTTCTTTTCCTAAAACAATTGAATGGGAAAACTGCAGCATTATGGTAGGCACGTACTTCTACTCAGATGAGAGTATATTCATTTAATAATATTTTTGATAATACATTTTCAAGCATTTTAATTATAAAGGGTAGGATTTGACCCATGTTATGTCTGTACATTTAGATATAAAATGCCAAAGTAGAAGAGACACTTTATTGTTGCTTATAGTTCTCTTGAGTTACGACTGTGTCTGGGTGAATGGTTCATCCCATCAAATCTGAACCTAACTAATAAAAACAAGATTGTTTTTGTTCAGCAAATGCTTTTGCCTTGGTATGTATTAGATTCAGTCTTAACTCTGCTGAACTTTTCACCCCCTCTTTATCATTAATCAATTAAGTGACAGCATAAATGGATGAGCAACTTTTTTATGACACTTGTGTCATGCCTTTAATGGCAGAGATGAAATGTTTCAGTGGGATGCTTTCTGGAAAACGTGCTGCTCTGTATCTTCTATCTTCATTGTATGTTATGCATTTAAGGGTATATGGTCAAACCCAAATAATAGGGTACTTAACTGTCTGTCCCCATAAGTCAACATTAAAGACACTCCACGTCCAGTTTGCTTATGGAAGAAAGCTGTTGTTGGCTGCACAAGCAGAAACTGCCAGCAAATATTATATAGTGTATAAAGCCTTAGAACTTGTTTTTGTGTCAGTTCCTACTGGTTTAGGGTGAGGATGTAAATGGTTGAGCTGATTCACAGTTAAAGATCAGCACTGCTTCATTAATTGCTGGGTTTACAGTTATTATTGTGTGAACTTAGGTTTGGTCCAGTTGGTTAAATATATATATATATATATATATATAACCTTGCAGAGCTAAAACATAACATTTCTTTTCAAAAAAGCTTAGTATTTTTGCTTGGTTGCTGCTAGAAGTATTTTTTCTTTGTGCATACAGATGTGCGCACCTGGCTGTGTGATAGGGACAGACAACATGGTGGCAAGCAGAGTGTTAATTTTGGGAAGAAGCCTCAGAACTTTTTCAAAGAGCAATAGAGTTGCTTTGTCCCCAAAACAAAACAGGCAGGAGCATTAGATACCACCCTGGCTTTGTTAAGTTTGTACTGAAATTAATATGGTTTCTGTAACTGTAGGATAAAACCAAGGAAATGGAAATAGGGAAAAATATGGGGCTTTAGGAGGAAAGGAGTAATTGATCATTATTTTGAATAAAGATTATGTGAACTGGATGATATCTTGAATGTTAAAATAGGATCTCAGTTTCCAGCAGAGCATAGACAGCATTCAGGGTAATGGTAGTTGGGAAACACTGCAACCTGGAAGTGTCTCCAAATAAAACATTAATTATACTTGAAAATAAAGTCATAGCCTTATCTCTTCTGTATTTTAAATAGAGGAAAAACCCTTTTCATTTAGGTCCTTTTCTTCCAGCCAGACCAAGTCAAGCAGACTCAAGCAAATACTGTGTGTCTATTGCAGAACTAAATTATATAGCATGTAGTGAGATAAGTTGTAACTGTTAAAATTAAAAACTACTGAAACCTCTTAGGTCCTTGTCAAATCATTCATTCAAATAATGTTCTGTTCATTACATAGAAAACACATAATGATGCAACAGAAACACTTTGTTTGCATTTGTTCAGGCTCATCTATACAATTTATTTTTGATGTAGCTACCCATGAGTGACAATCCCAACTGCGCACTCATAAAATCTGTGTGCCAGACCATGTCATCAGCTACTCTTTCTGAAATGCTCATATAAACCAGTATATGGTTTATATCTTCTTTTACCCTTCTAAAGGACAGAAATGTGGCAAATTTGAAGGGGGATTAAAACTACTGGTAGTACGTAATATTTGTGGGTTTATGGATACAGGCTGAATTCACTGCTTAGCTTTGAAGACAGCAATTAATTTTATAGTGGTCTCTCCCAGTTAGCTCATTCCAAAAGTATCTGAGTGATGTAGAAATACCACTGAAATTATGTTCAGATGACTCTAATAAGGTAAAAGAGAGGCATTATCCTGATTTGTAAATGAGGAACTGAGATGCTGAGAGGATTAGATCAGAAGTGCCTACTTTGTGTCTTCCCCTTGGAGCTAATTTTTGTACCTGCTGAAGAATTAAGAGCTCTAATCTCCTTGTGTTCAGTTGCAGCTGTGAGTGCAGGTGTTACATAGGTGTGTAAAACTCAGTGTGGGCAAAGGAGAAGAGTATGTGCATCTTCTTGTGCAGATGTACAATGCCTTTGGCCTATCCATTGCTAAAAGGTGTTGTCAGAGCAGCAAAGATGCTGCAGGGTTCTGAAGGTTGTCAGTGATCTCACTGAAGGTATGGACATAATCTCTAAAATCTGAAATATTAAGAGATTATTTTAGTGTTTATTAAAAATATGCATGTGTGTAGAGAGTTATAAAATATTATAAAAGTAATAATATAAAATTAATAAATAAAGTAATCATTTATTTAAATAAAAATATTAAATGTCTACAACAAAGGGAAGAAATATATTTTTCATTCTTATCCTCTGAAGGAAACAGTATCTGGTACTGCCAATAAGCTCAAAACCTGAATACCTGAGTTCAGTTCTGAGAGAACAGGTTGTCTTTTTTCTATGGCATATATTGTTTTCATGGTTTGCCAATGAAGTGATCACTCCTGTGGTGGTATTATTATTAGCATTTACATTAATAGGATCATTGGTTAGAAAAAGATGCGATATATTACTTTCTCCTCCATTTTTAAGTTCATACTCACAAAAGAAGAAGGGAGGCAAAATGAAACACATTAAGCATGGTGTTGCCAAGGCAACAAGTACTTGAGCCTCCAAGGTGAAGTGTGACTGAAATGCCTATGATGCCATTGCATAGGGACAGGTGCTCTCTCACTTAGAATTAAAATCAACTCCATTTAAAATTAAATTGAATTAAAAACTCTTAATACCTGTGAGTATTAAGACAGTTTAGTCTCCAGCCAGCAGACCATGGAAAGAGGAATTGATTTCAGATATACTGGCAAATATAGTCATTTTTGGACAAATGTTTGATCTAAGTTTTAAGGTATTCTGAGAAAGGTGGCACTGCTTGTGTTTTGTTGTGGCTTGGGAAAGCTATTTATGGGCAAATATTGATAACAACTAGGAAAAGGAAATTTCATCTGAACTGAAAATTCAGGAAATGTGTGTAGACCTGTTCAGTAATAATTAGGAATGTAGAATCATTTAGGTCTTAAGGTCATTGAGTCCAACCATAGGCTATGAAAATATGAGTTCCCAGGTGAATGTTATCTTTTCTGATTTCTCTCTACAAGGTTGTTTTCTGCAGTCAATGCTGCTTCATAACTGATTTATAGAACCATTTGTACAGTCAGTGTGGGATTTGTGAGGGTTCCTGTCTATCCTGAAGCATACTTACATCACAGTTGATATTTGGGATTTAGGTTTTTTTTTTTTTCACTCTTCACTTGGAAACTGTAATAACATTTATCATTAAGATAAATAGTTAAAGCTGAAAATATCACTCATATCCAACATTGCCTACCCAAAGCTTTAAAAAATCATGATATAGGCTGAGAAAAAAATACATTTATTTTCCTTTTCAACTATTTAAATTTTTTCTGTTTGAACTTCAAAATTTTTTTCAGTCTCTTCAGACAAATTAAATAAATTGAGAGCTTGACAAAATCATATGACCCCAGAATCTGAGGTTTTAAAGCTCTAATAAAATGCTGGGCAGTTTCAGCTAAATTCCTAGCTTCATAGCAATGGGCCAGTTTTTGTCTTGCTGTTTGCTAAGACAAATCTTGACTGGACCTTGTTCCATCACAAGACATCCAGGTGTCAGTGTTTCACAAACAGTGAGTAGTGGGATCAGTCTCAGAGGAAAGATTACAGACTGAATGGAACCCCGTTCAAATCTCAGAAAAAAGCCAATGAGGACATGCAAAATATGACTGCCTCTCTCATTTTTTTAAATCAATTTTTATCAAATTAAAGGGATGGAGAGGTCTATGTGTTAGGTAGGTTTTTAAACTACCTTCACACAGATCAAACTTTGTTTAGTCAAAGTTACAATGTGAAAAAGCAGTTGCTTTTTGAAGAATTTCTTCTCTAAATTGACTGAGTAAAGTCTATCCTATGATAGTAATTGTTGTTGTAGGGTAATATTTAAAGAGGAAAGCTTGAGGAAAGCAAACCTTATCTGCCACAGTGTATTTTACTTGCAGAGCTGTGCTTGCTCTCCAGCATGAGAGAGTAGCTATTAAGAGATTAATTTTAATTTTGTGTGCAGGTTATTTTGTGTAAGAGAATTTATCTAATGATTATTCTACAGAAGAAGGAAAAAGGACAGGAGAAATTCCCAACTAACGCTAGTTTATGAACCATAATTGATAAGCAACAATCAGAACTGGTTTGGGACTGATTTTGTCATGACAAGATCAATTCAGTCCTTATTTGCTATCATCTAGAATATTAGTTTCTAAACCCTTCAGTAGCTTGGAAAGAGTCACAGAATCTCTAGGTTGGAAGAGACCTTCAAGATCATCAAGTCCAACCGAGCCCTAACACCTCAACTAAACCTTGGCACTGAGTGCCACATCCAGTCTTTTTTTAACCATATCCAGGGATGGTGACTCTCCAGGCAGATCATTCCAGTACTTTATCACTCTTTCTGCAAAAAACTTTTCCCTGATATCCAACCTAAATTTCCCTTGGCACATCTTAAAGACTGTGTCCTCTCGTTCTATCAGTTGCTGCCTGGACAAAGCAACCAATTCCCACCTGGCTACAGCCACCTTTCAGGGAGTTGTAGAGAGTGATAAGGTCACCCCTGATTCTCCTTTTCTCCAGGTTAAACAACCCCAGCTC
>VYXD01016019.1:216428-280813 GCA_013397195.1 Hylia prasina
TGTCAAAGGCCTTGCTGAAGTCCAAATAAACATCCACAGCCTTTCCTGCATCCACCAGGTGGGTCACTTGGTCATAGGAGATCATGTTGGTCAAACATGACCTACCCCTCCTAAACTCATGCTGGCTGGGTCTCATACCCTGGCCATCCTGTAAGTGCTGCATGATGACACTCAAACTGTTCCAGTACCTCACAGGATACTGAAGTCAGGCTCACTGGCTTATGAATTACCAGGATCCCCCTCCCCACCCTTTTTGTGAATGGATGTCACATTGGCCAACTTCCAGTCATCTGGAATCTCACCAGTGAGCCAGGACTGTTGGTAAATGATGGAGAGCAGCTTCACAAGCTCATCTGCTGCTCACTCATCATCCTGAGATGGATCCCATCTGGGTCCATAGACTTATGACTTCTCTGACTGCCTCCTCNTTTATTTATCTGAGCAGCTCAGCAGTTCTCTGACTCCCTCCTCCTGGATAACAGGGGCACCATTCTGCTCCCTGACACCATCTACCAGCCCAGGAGGGCAGTTGTCTTGAGGACAAGTTGTCTTCCCACTAAAGACTGAGGCAAAGAAGTCGTTAAGCACTCCCACTTTCTCCTCCTCTGCAGTTACTAAGCTCCCTCCTGCATCCGATAGGGAGCTTAGGTTGGTCTTACCCTTCCTTTTGCCGTTAATATATTTGTAAAAACATTTACTGGTAGGTTAAAGCAACCCACAAAGAACAAGNTTTTTTATTTTCTTTCTCAAAAGTTGCCAAGTTAAGTTCTAACTGAGCTTTGGCTTCTCCAATTTTTTTTTTATATGCCCTAGCAACCCCTTTAAATACTTTCTGAGAGACCTGACCCTCCTTGCAAAGATGATAGATCCTCTTTTTATTCCTAAGTTCCTTCAAAACCTCGTTGTCCATCCTGACTGGATATTTGCCTCGTTGACTTATATTTTGGCACACAGGGACAGTCTGTTACTGTGCCCTCAAGATCTATGTTTTGAGGCATGCCCACCTTTTTGGACTCCTTTGTTTTTAAGGGCTGCTTCCCAAGGAACTCTCCAAATAAGTGTCCTAAATAGGCCAAAGTCTGCCCTCTGAAAGTCCAATGTAAAAGTCTTATTGATGTTCCTCCTGATTTCACCAGATATCAAGAACTGCATAATTTCATGATCAATGTGCCCCAAGAAGACGGGAACTTTAATGAGAAAACAGAGCAAACAGGAAGGCTATTCTGTTACTTACACAAAGAACTCATAGACTAATCTTTGCAATCAGAGACATATTACGAGTAGAATTCAGTTTGGCATGCCTGGATATGCCAAGGGAGGAAGAGTCTTCATAGTGACAAACATCTTTTTAGGCAACCATGTTGATATTGTGCCTTGGATTTTGAACAAAACCAGTGTTGAAAAATATTTTTAGGTATAAACAAACGTGTGCATGTATCTAATGTACTTTTATATGTATATTGGTAGACATAAGGGTATCTAGTTTCTCTACATACATCCAATTCCAACATCATCTCTTCTAGAGGAGGTTGTGTTTGCTTGGGGTACTTTGTTAAAAACCCAGATTTTCTTTTTATCTTAGGAAATATTTGTGCTCTTAGTGCTTTACAGTGGAGAATATTTAGTGTGTTTGGAATGGGCATAATATTCTTTGTTGGACCTTACATATGAGCTGCTTGTTTTGTGGAAGAAACTCTTTCTTTCATCCATAATACCTTCTAGTGGACATGTAGATATTTGGTATAAACAATAATAGTTCCTCAAAAACTTAAAGTTCAAACTCATCAACTCATCATTGTGATCATATGTAATAATATGAGTGTAATTCTTTCTAGGAATAAATACCTTATTATAATAACTAGACCAGATAAAATTTTCTGTTATGAAACAGTTATTTTCTAGTGAGAACCACCTTGGCTACTCTTTGGAAAACTTTGCACAAAGTTTTCCAAACTACCCTACTTTAATGGCACTCTTTCCTGCCTCTGATTTGTTCCTACGTAACACACAGGGAATATAGGTGTTATGCCCCAAATCAGAGTTGATTGCAGTAGTGAAGGAGATGCTCCTGTTTTTCTTGAGGTGAAACTGCTTCTTTAAGCAGTTTTGTCCAATAATTTACCAGGCTTTATCCTACACCATAAAACTGTGTTTTAAATTTAGCTCAATATTGTACTTATTCATTAGCTTTAAAAAACAGGATATAATTTTATCTTAGTAATAATCTCTGGACATTATTACATGAAAAAGGGAAAACTTGATTTTTTCTTTACCATATATAATGGTCCTGGAAATACGTGGTATAAATACAGAAACCTCACCAGTAATACTTTTAAATAGGTCTTTCACTAGCAATTAAAAACCATAAAGCATTCCTCGCCAAATAAATAAAAATGAAACATGCACAGGTGGCAGTAAAGCTTCTTTCCACGCTGGAGTAATTGACAATTTGCGGGAATTTTTTTTCCTGTGTGAAGCCTTCAAGACAGGCAATTCCTTGGCGTATTGCAGGAGCATGCAGTACAGATGTAGGGGAAAGCTAGGTGTCACTCAGTAAGGGATCCTGTTGGTATGATTGACACATAAAGCAAATTTTTTTGCCATCCCGATGTGTGCTTTCTCGTGGAGGGACATCTCCGAGACAAACCATTGGAGTAAACCCTTTCTGTTGTCATTTGGTGGGATTTTTATTTTAATGAAAGCAATCGGTCTTGTGTGCAAATACCAGCCTTTGCTGTTTGATATGCACAGAAATCCAATCAGATGCTTAATTAGATCTTAACATGAGTTCCAAACAGCTGGCTAATTCCCTTGTTTCTGATTAAAGAGATTACAAAAATAAAATTTAACATTGCATTTACATACAGCTCTAAAAGGAAACACTCACCCATAAGTTTTAGTCATTTAGGAAATTCATGTCTGTTCAATGCTAAGGATCAAAGATTTTAGCATGATGAATTGCAGAGTGCTGAGAGATTAAAAAAAAAGGAAATAAGGAGAACTGGAAAATGGAATTTGTCAAATGTTCTGCTTGTTGATTATGGCAGGATTTAGCTTGAAGGTGTGAGTCCATAGATGTATGCAGGAAGTATTATGTTTCGTTCTTCTTCTTTGTGAAAACACAGAAATTAAGTTTGTTCACTAAACCATCCCTTCCCATGAGCTCAGAAGATTATTCTTCAAATAGGCCTGTTCTGTGCACATGCACTAATTTGTTTAAAGTTGATTTATTAACTGTCAGAAAATAAGGTAGAATTTCATTTGTTTTCTGTCTAGTTTAATCTTTGAGTAGTTTCTTTTTTAATAATTTTAAATTCAGTTTTTAATCAGAAGTATAGTTATTCTAATGTCAGAGGGTGTTTGACACTTACCTATGTCTTCAACAGTGATAATATAAAACTTCTCTGCCACAGATAAATATAACAAATAAAATTCTTTTAGCTGGAATTGTTGTATCAGTGTATGCACCAGTGGTGAAGCCAATCTAGATAACTGCTATAAGGTAGTAGAAAATAGATTCTTAATGTTGTCATTCAGGACTAATTGAGATTCATTTAAACACATTAAAAGAGCTATTGTTTTACACAGAGAATTCACATGGAAAGCTTTCTGTGATGTTTAAGTAAGAAATGTGTTGATTATGTAGAAATGGAAATCATGGGAGCAATGGAAAGTGGTAAGGAGCTAAATGAACTGTATGCATGACTTGCTGACACATGGGTGTGAAGAAATACCTCTGTTTTCTGGCAATGAAAACTGAGAATCTGGAGAGCTTCTGGGACTATTTACACTTAAAAAAAATCAAACAGGACAAATTCAAATCTGCTAAAACAAGTGGAGTATAAAATGAACGAGGCTATTAAGAACATGTGAATTTTTCTTATTCAGAGGAGTGATGAGTGCCAGATATTGCACCCACATTTTACAGAGGTCTGTGTATGAACCAAAGGGCTGCAGGCCTACAAACATGTATGTCAGCCTCGGCTATTAGTGCAAGGGAAAACCTGGGAAACAACCACAGGACAATCCTCAGCAGAAAGTGCTGCGTGAAAAAGAACAACTCTCCCTTCTTGATCTGTTGAATCTTTACAAACACATTAATGAATGAGCATATTAAGAAGATCATAACTGATATTTTGTTTAGACTCCGCCAAGACTTTGAAGAGATCTCTTGCAACACTTAACAAAAATATTGAATAGTCATGGGATGCAAGCTGGAAGTGTTGTGTTGGATTACAATGAAAACTTAGATACAGAAGGTGAAAATTGAGAACAAATGACCAGATTTTACTGTCGACTCCCTGCACCCCCAGTAAACAAACACACTAAACAGAGAGACACATTTTAGAGCTTCTGAATTATCCCATGCAAAAAACAATGTACCAGATCTGGCTAAAGAGCCAACTTGGGATTTTTATGACCAGCACTTTAGAGAATAGGAACTGCTGTAAGATGGTATTTCACCTCACATGCAGATTAGGGAATCTCAGGTGAATGATTGTACTGAATAATGGTGTTTAATAGTCCTTAAAGGTTTTTACTTACACTGAGTGATCAGACCACACTGGACTGCATTAGTGTCAAGAATTCCACTCCTCTCTGAGCAGCTTCTTTTTTTACATTCCCACATGAAGGGTTTGATATTCAATATCATATTTACTTATTTGACATTACCTGGTGTGGCTTGGGATTTTGATTTAGTACGCTGCTGCAGTAGTATTAGTAATCAAATACAAGTAGACTTCACAATTGAAATGCACAGCTAACGAAAATCCCAGTAAAATGGCTGGGTGCTCCCAGCAGCTGGGAAGGAGAACATGGGCTCAAACCATCACTAGCCCTTTGCTCCCTTCTAAGTTCTACTAGTTGTTCACTTTGGTAGCCTGTGTTGGGCTCCTTTGTCACCCTGCACCTCACCAGCTGGTGTAACCTAAAAGCTGCCCTCCAGACCCTTCTGTGCTGAGGGCAGCCCAGCTTTCATTGCATCAGGAGTGGGCAATCCCTTCCCACATCCCATCACGAGTGTCATGAATGTAATGCCCATGTTCATCTCCTCAGAACTGTCTCCCACTGCACAGAATTGTTGTCACAATTTTTAGTTTTGATGTTCCCAACATTTTATAGCAAGGAGAGCTGTAATTTAAGTAATGAATTTATAAAAAAGACTTTAATTTTGTTGATAATTAGGAAATAAAGGTTAAAATGAAAGGAAAGGAAAATATACAGGGAATTATTTAAAAATAAATCAACAGCATCAAATAAATGGTCAAGTCTCAGAATCAAAACCACATGAAAAATCCTAGGCTACTTTATCCCTCCTCCTGCAAACTCTGCTGCCTGTCTCCTATCAGTTTTGTTGCTCTTTCCAGTACTATTTCTATTTGTGCTGTACATTGCCTTTGATTTGTATGTAGCACCCAAGATACGGACTCACTGTGGTTTTCTACTGTGGCATAACAATGCAAAGCACTGGATGCAGATGGAGCCCAAGCCACCTGCTGTATTTTGTTCCATTGCCAGTGGGAACTGAGAGAGGGAAAACCAAGAGGGATCTCTAACACATTGTTCTGTGCAAAATCCCTCTCTGGCTGATCCAGTGCTGTAAAAGCAGCAAACTGTCTCTGTGCACATCTCGTGATACTTTGTTCTGCTTTTTGATTCTCATGTGTATCTCTCCATAGCCCAGCCCAGACCATAGAATTTAATTTCCATTTCACTGTAACACAATCTTTGCCCTTGCAGCTCAGATCACTTTTAGTATCCTAAAAAGAAATAGTGAAGGAGAGCAGAAAGTGGAGGCTTTATGGACTTTATTTGTGAACAAGCAAACAAACAAGATGCTACAGAAGCTGACATAACCGGTCTGCAAGTAATTAGAGAAACTTGCTCCAGGTAATCATAAATTTATTTGTTTATCATGTTATCACTTATTTTCTTCTTTATAGGCTAAAGAAATCACAGGCAGTGAATGTTTCCCTGGACAGAACTTGTTAAATAACTTGTCAGTGATCAATGGAAAGAGAGAGTTTAAGCTATTTAAAGATTTATGCAACTGGGTGGGGGTTTAGAATCACCAGTGAAGGACCAGGCTGACTGGGAGCTCTCAGTACAGGCTCTGAGCCATGAAATGCTTCTTGAACTCTGCTGCTGGACACCAGGCATGTTCTTATTTCAGGATAGCACAGACTCTCTGCTAGAGTAACAGGGAGATATACATCTCTCTAGAGACAGCTGCAGGATGTGCAGGTCATGTAGTGCCTGCAAATGCTGAGAAAGTCAACAGGTCTGTTGGACTCTGCTAATCACTTGCATTATGTGAAATAATATGATTTCTTAAGGTTCTACTTTTTCTTTTTTGTCATATTAGATATACAGCTGCACACACGCTACAGGAATCTGTTGATTCCTGGCTGAGCCCCAAATTTTCCTTGCCTCATTCTGCTTGATTCATTTTCTTGTGACTGCTATTTTTTTTTTTTTCATTTCTTTTACCTCTTTGATTTACTCTTGCCCCTTTTCTCCACACACATGCTATTGTGACTACTTTTTAAGGAACACCTTGTTCAAGATCAGAAAAAGAACCTTTAGAATATATTTGGAAGGTTTACTCTTGAGCTTTGTTTCATTTTAGAATCTCTTGCAAGATGAAGAGTGAGATGTATTATCTTTATAAAATAAGTGCAGCGGTTTAGGATAACCATAAAAATTCAACAGAAGAATATTAGCTTAATGGAAGTGCAGTACTTTGATAAAGTCAATGATAATAATAGTCTTGGATTGGTCTATTCCATAATAAAATGCTCAAAGCAGATTGTGAAGCTTGTTATTGGAGTAGAGGCCAAGAGTGAGTGGGATTTGGGTTAGTAGTTGGACATTCCAATAGACCAAGAGTATTAGTTTTTCAAACTCTGAAAACAAGATCTTTTCTTATCTGTATCTGACTTCTGGCTCCTACAATGTATCTTAAATAGGAATGAAAAATTATTTTTGATTCATACTTGTACATTTATTGGCAGTATTAATAGAAAATTATATTTTATTGGTGCTGATGCGTAGCAAGAGTGTTAACTGTGTTGGGACATGGTTTGCATTCCTAGAATATTATTTATAGTGTGAATGTTGAATAACCAAAAAAGCAGCACTCCAGGAACTATATACACTATGGAAGAAAGATTTCCAAATGTCTTTAAAGCTGGATATTTTGCCTTGCATTGCTAATTTAGACAATGGAGCCTTGTTGGTTTGTTCTGTAGTGTTATTCCATTGGTAGGAATGTCTTTTAGTATGTTACTGTGTACACAAACTCCCATAGTGAATGTTAATTGTTCCTAGAATGCAACAGCTAATAATAACTAGAATGCAATGGCTAATAATAACTATGTAATTGTCAATTCTGTGGAAAATTATTTGGGATGGAAAGAAACCACTAATGACAGAGAGCTCTTAATGCTTAATTAGCAGTGTCTTCAACTACCTTCCAAATGATGAAGCATTTCTCTGCATATTTTTTATTTTAACAGTGGACCTCAGTGTGTCATTTAAAGTATCAGATAAAAATCATTATAATGTTGTTGGGTGGGGTTTTTTTGTTTTTTGTGGGTTTGTTTGTTGTTGTTTGTTTTGTTTTGTTGATAATGGGTTGGGGTTTTGTTGTTGTTGTTGGGGTTTTTTTGTTTTGATTTTTTTTTTAAATGAGGAAATACATCAGACCATGTGGGGCCATAATTGATTCTGTAGTGTCATTCTGGCTGCTGTAGCATTTCCATTGTGAGGCCATTTTTTGCACAATTATTAAAAGTCAAAAAAGGACATGTTTTAGTAGTTATCCTACTGGAAACAGGGCAACATTGTGCATGTATAGTGTTTAGTTATTTTCTCATGTTCCATTGAAACTACATAGTTGCATATTTTATAGATAAAGATAGATTAAGTTTATAAAAATAGGACAATTTCTTTGCTGCACTGTCAAGTAAGTTAATTGCTTACATGTCTGCTCTACTAGAATTATCCTTTTTTAAAATACTTTATTTTCAGTCTTGGAGAGTTGGTTTCTGTAAATGAAACAGCTTTCCAAATCTTAGGATTTCAATGGGCTAGCAGTGTTTGCATGGTATTAAAAAATTCATTGTTTTAAAGGAGAAAACACCATAATTTCCTGAAGTATCTGACAACTCATTAATTGAACTCATGTTTCTTTCTAACTGAGCAAATGCCTTGAAAATCACCCCAAAACCGAGTCCAAATAAAGAAATTAAACAAAAACATTTGAATTTAGAGGCTTATGTTAAAAGCATTTCTATAATATATTTTGATTTTTATTTTTACTGTTTTAAAAATGAAATTAGATTACTTTGGATCTGACCTTGCAGAGACATAACCCCAGAATGGGTCAGGCTGGAAGAGACCACAGTGGTCCCATCTCCCTGCTCAAGCAGGGCCATCCCAGAGCACAGGATTGCATCCAGATGGCTCCTGAAAATCTCCAGTGAGGGACACTCCACAGCCTCTCTGGACAACCTGAGCCTATGTTCAGTCACTGCACAGCAAAGAAGCTCTTCCTCATATTCAGGTTGTTGAATGGGTGAATAAGAAAGAAGAAAATGATAGTTGTCAGTAATGCTCATTGTGAATATATGAGCAGAGGTTGTACTTTCATTTGTTTTCTGGGGAAATTGTACTGGCTTTAGGGAGCCTGTTGTTGGTTCCTTTGTGATCTGCAACATTTCAGAGGTTTGAAATGGGACCTGAATATAGTAAAAAAGTAAAAATGGACAAACTTTCAAAACTGTTCCATGTACATATGGCAACCACCTTGTAATTCTGATAGCTTAGTTTAGAATAATTACACTGACTGTATTTTCATTTTAGAATTGAAGCAGTATACTACAGATGCTGCATCGGGGCAGTGACACAGCCCATTATTTGATGGGCTACATATTTACTTAGTTCTAAGACAACATAAAATTGAAAGGATGAAAACATATGGCATGTAATTATGCTTAATTGTGGAATTTAGCTTGAAACGCAAACTGCTGCATTCATAACCTGTTTCCTCTGAAGACTATTGTTTAGGCCCCAGTCAGATAAGGGTTTTGTGTAGAAGATAGGGAGGCAAATCTCGTGCAGCATATCATCACATCAGAGAGTTGATAAGTAGCCAAGAAGGCTGGAATGCTCCCAGCCAGGCTGTATTTCATTTCTGGATCATTTATACTGCTGTCTGTGATGCATGGTACTGTGTTTTCATCCTGTTTCCTATACTTAAATGAGTTCATGGTGGGGGGGGGTTCAGACAAATCACAGTATTTCTGCTTTAGAGGTGTGTATTATTATTACTATGAAGCATAAATTTGAAAGTGGTTTAATGTACAAAGGGCTCTTCCTTCCTTCTGCCCCCAAAAGACTCAGAGAAAGCTCACCCAAAGGCCTGGGGAGAACTGTGAAATCTTAAGTCAGAATGAAGTCCTCAGTCTTCAGTTTTAGCAATTTTTTGCTACAGCCTTCACTGTTTACCCAGCCCAACCTAATCTGCCTTCTAGTGATGACCTTTCTGTCTAGAGGGTCATGTAAACTCTCTTAGGCAATGTCTATGCTGATCCTTTGTGTGTGTGTGAATTTCAATGACATTTTACATTAAGGCTAGAATAAATACCAACAGGGTGTTTTGCCAAGGGCTTGGTCAGCAGTCTTCAAAACAGACAGAATTAAATTAGAAAGAGCAGGGGAAATGTCTTGATGTGCAAGAAAGAGAAATATGAAAGATTCAGAAGAGCTGAGAAGTGTTTGTAGTATCACTTAGAGTACAGGTTCTAGAGAGTACAAATCAGGATTGAAAAAAAAAAATCTATCTTTTTGTACAAAACATCTGTTTTTCAAACTTTCTGCCTAGAAAAGATGTAAGGGAGATAAGCGTTGTTTGTATCAGTATAAAACCAGTAATATATTTGCAAATGGTGAACATTACAAAGTATTTATCAAACTAACATTTTCATTTGGTTATATTTCAAAAACAACCAACATTCTGTATTGAGATTAAGTGTAAGATAACTGCATTTAATACTCTGGAAAATACTAAATATCTTAGAAATTAAAGCAGTGCTTTCACTTTAGCAATGTCCTGAAACATGATATATACCAACAAGTGGAGCAGAGTGGTTTCAGGTAGCAAAAAAAGGCTGGGGAAAGTAACACTGCAGGATTTAGCACACATTGCTCTTGACTAATGAATCACTTCCCTGGATTGGGTTTCTAGTCTAAAAGGTGAAGAAAATGAACACCTCCAAGTCTGCCCTAATAGCTGATGTTTGTGAAGTAGCTGATGAATGAGGGGATGTAAATGTTAAGTGCCATTACCACAACAAGTATTCTTGTTGTGATATTTGAATTGCAAGATAATCTAAACCTTCACACTTTCCTTGTTAATGAAATCTCAGTTAAGAATATGACATCTTACTACTGAAATAATTAGGATATCTTTAGGACTTAAGGGTCAGGAGGATTATGGACTCACTGACCCTATAGACAGAGATAAACTATTTTCCACTCCTTTTCTTGCTAAAGACAGATGCAAAACTCATTATCACAAAGTATGATGTATGTAGCAAGAGTTATCCCCATTTCCATCTCTTAAACATTAATCTAGCTGCAAATCCATTCTGGTAAACTTTATTCCATAGATTTTTAGGATGTTATTGTCTCTTTTTTTCATGTTTTTATAAATGCACCATGCCGCTCAGACCTTTAAAAAAGCATTCAACAAAGACATCAGAAAGTTTCAAAAGCTGTAACTGAGCAGCTTGCCTGGTGCAATACAGTAAAGTACCAAACCCTCTGTGCCTTTTGTCTATTTTTTTGCTTGCTAAACATGTGCAGGAAGGATGCAAGAGAGATTGCAAAGGTTTATCTCCTTTAATCATGAGAAAAATATCTTCCATGAAGCTTTTCCGTCATGTTCAGAATTCTCTCAGTTTTACTTTCCTGCAGGGGCATTCAGTGTCACAAGTAGTTGATGTAGTCATCAGACTGAAATGGCTTTTTTTTTTTTTTTTTTTTTGTCTTGTGGTCTTCTCTTTAAATATTCCAGAAGTCTGACTGGAATAGTTTTTATTTCCAGATTGTTAGAAACAAGGTTATACTGCTTCCTAGTGGGGAATAAAAGAATGTCTTGTTCTCATTTGATGGAACTTTTTTGTCATTATGCTTGTGTAGTTTTTTGTTTCTTGTATTTTAATTCTTTGGTACAATACCAGAGTATTTAGAGCTCTACTATTTTCTATTGTATGGTTTTATATCAGTGAAGATTGACTTCAGTGAATTTGTTGTAGCTGACAGCAGGATGTGTAAGAGAATATAAAAGCAGAATGCCTTGCTGTTTTACAAGGAGTCTTTACTGCAGGCTACAGCGTGCTGTTTACAATCCAAGACAACAAATCACCTAGATTAGTGCCTGTAATCTCCCCTGGAGATGGGCAAGCAAAATATTCTTTTCCCTTACTTCTCCTGGACTTAACTCTGTTGGATAGCACCACACACTTGTAAAAATATGGTTTCTAGGGCAGTAGAGAAAATATAAGTAACTCAGAATATGCGGAGAGCCATTAAAAAACAGAGAGAAATATCTGTCAATGAGAGAGATGATTGCTTTTTGAAGCATCCATTGGGAAAGAAGTGATGCCCTGCACTGACCTCTCCAGAAGAACAAAGTTGTGAGTACCTCCAGTGCCTTAGTGGTCTTTGTGTGGTGCTACAGATGCTGGGCTGAGACTCAGAAGATCTGCAGACAGCTCCAGCTCCTACATCAATTTCTTGCAAACTGTTGGGAATGTACCACCCAGCACCATGGTTCAGCACTGGCAAAAGGACAGGGTTGTTTTTCCACCTTTCTCTGCTTTCTCCGCTTTGCCTGCCATTATTTATTTTCAACCAGTGCTTGCATAGTCTCACTAATTTTTAGTGAAATTGTGGAAGCAATGAGGCGCTACTGGGTGTGTGAGTGGTGGGGCTGCACTTCAGAGCAGAACAGATTCATGCAGTCTGTTTAAAAAACTCCTGGAACTGGAGGTCCCAATGTCCAGATCTGGGACTCAATAGTTCAGTGGTAAAATTTCTTCCTCATGTCCTTGCAAGGAGCATACTTTGTTTCTCTTTTCATGTGATTTTTTCACCTAGAATCCCAACTCTGCTCAGAATCAAAGTGAGAAAAATGTTAGCAGAGTCCACATTTTCATGTTTGGCTTTTTTTTTTTCCCTCCATTCTAATACTCTAAAACTGGTTTCCACCTTCATCTGGTCTTCTTCCAAGACTCCATGGCTCATGAACTTACTTACCATTGTAATGTCTCAATTTAGATGGTAAAAAATAGCACTGGTACTTATCTCAGAATAGCTAGATCCCTTCTTACATTTGTAACAAGGGCTGAATTTGTGATCATATGTCATTCACAATCACATTTTTTGTCAGACATGCTTATATATTGATTCATTGTAGTGAGACAGCTGATAAAACACAATATGCCTAATAAACAAAAATAGAATCTGTTCTTAGTACATGAAGATTTTGCCTATATGTGCTGCTGTTCATCAGGGTTATGTGTATGACTCCCCTGTGCATTAAAATTAAAACATATCCTTTGTGTTTAGACAGCAATATACACAAAGTAGTGTTACCTAACATTTAGGATTTCATTACTGAAAATTTCTTCATCCCAGGGTGCATCTAATTTCACCCATTTGGTTGCTAGGGTTCAAAATAACTGATGTTATTAACTGGTGTATGGGCATTTGTGGGAATTTGTCCCACAAAGGGGTCGCAGAAGGAACCATATTCTGGTGCTCCAGGTGGGCCAGCATTCCATGTGAGCTGCTCTTGTCACATTCCCAATTTAGCAACACATCCCTGCCTGCAAAGATTTGGCTTTTCCCCCATTCTGTTTTGGTGCTTTGTGCCTGCCCAACCCCAGCCCTGCTCGTGAGTTTAAGCCATTGTTTATCGAGAGCAGCACAGGAGAAAAATGAGCATTTGGATCCCCCTGTCAGACTAATGTACAAGGTTTTCCAGGGGGAGTTGATTTTTATTGTGCTGATTTGTAGGGACTGTTCTAGAAGTTTGTGGGACTGAATTTTTCTACAAAACAGAAGGCTGTAGGCAATTCTTGTAACTACAAGTGACGAGGTGTTTCTTTTCAAAATAAAGCAGCAAGCTCCTGTAAATGACTAGCAGGATCATTTCTTTCTTTTAAGTCAGAAACAGCTATCAGCTTTCAATGGTAAATTGCAGCTGAAGTTATTATTTCCATGTTCAGAAAGGCAATATAAAAATAATCTGAATTAACTCATACACTAACTGATTCTGCTATGCTTAATCAGCTTAAATGTTATTTTACTGTACAAGAGGTCTTAGTTTAATAAAACTAAAAGCTGTTTCTGGTTATGTTCACTATTAGTGAGGATATCATGTTTTTCCCCATGATTAGAGTGATGTTTTCAGCAGTAATTCTGTTTACTGAGGAATTTGCCCTAATCTGAATGAAAATACACAAAAATGTAAGAAAGCCAAGAAAAGCTAGTGATTTTGCTGTCTGAGTAACCAGGGACAGCATAACGCACAAGCTTTACTGATGAAGTATTTTCTCTAAAACCAACAAGTGTAAAAGTGTGTTTCTTTAACTAAATTCTATAGTAATCACTGAAATAATTGATGTAGGTTAACATCTCACTCATCAAAATTCACTGAAGCTTAACAAGAGGGTAGAAAAGGTCCCATCTCTTTTTTGATGCCTGAAATCCAAAATTGCCAAGAGCAAATAAATGCATATGCACAGGGAAAGCCTATCTCCCAAAAACACTCCAAGGGATTTCCCAGCCCAAGGTAGTGTCTTTAATAGTCTTCAGTGGGAGGGAGTGTTGTCCATTAATTTGTCTAAATATTTTTGATATGTATGTGTGTAGTATCATCTCTGTTTTGTGTCAGACACTGCAATGGCTTCTTTGGCTTTTGAGAAGAAGGAAGTCCTCCAGAGGGTATAAATCTGTCACCTGCTGCCCCCTACTTTTGCTGCTCTGTGGCTCTTCTGCTATATTTAGAGAAGAGTTTTTCTATCTTTGAATAAACTTTTCATAGGTATTACTACTTTTAATTCACTCTACAGGCTAGAAAGCTAATATTTCTGACAGTGAAAGAAGGTGTTGTGCTCAGTGTGAAGGCTCTTGAACTTAAAAGATATACAGATAAAAGCTGGGGACATCAGTGTGCTCCCAGAAGTTTGCACTGATGATGCACAATCAGGGTCATATTTCAGTTCATCTGTATAATGCTCACACTCAAACAGAAAACCTAGCAGCCTTGTTATTTTTCAAATATATATATATGTATGTGTGTGTGTGTCTTTGTGTATATATATACACACAAATATATGTATTCTTTTTATTTTAATACCAACTAAGTAATCATGATACAGTAAAAAAACCTAGAAACTGCTTCAAAGAGGCTGGAGTCTGAGGTGAAAAATGAATAGGTTTGTTCTCATGGGGTGAAAAAGAGCCCAAGGTCTGAAACAGATGGGAGCAATGTGAGCTGCTGTGAAATTACCTTCACTGCAGGGTTTGTGCATTGATCTTGGATGGTAAAGAAAGGGTTGAAAGAGAGCAGTGAGATGGATTTCTGAGTATATATGTAAGGATGTTTGTACATGAGATGAGACACAGGAAGGCAGAAAAATGGTACAAAAATTGATCCATCCAAAACCTACTTGATTATGAAGATATTGGGAGTCCTCCCTCTTGTAGTACTTCTATGCTAGCTTGACTGATTTCAGTTGATAAACAACTAATTAACCCCAGAGGAAAAAAAAAAGTAAGAAATTAATCTCTATTATATATTTGTAATTTGACATTTTGAGATGTATGACTAGAGATGGGAAAACGCCTCTTGTTCTGCTTTTAAAGTATATGAAGGGGAAACTTGCAGTGTCTCATTAACCTGAGCAATGCCAAACTCCAGGCATAAAGGCTTGCATAGCTCAGGTGTGAACAACAATGAAAGGAAATTCCTATTAACTGACCATGGCATCCTTTTTGCTGAAATACTTTTGTGCAGTGCAAAGGCACCAGTGAGGGCAAGGAAAGCAACCATGCATTATCTGGGGTGCAGTCATCTGAATTTCCCTGTGTTCTTTTCTCATCATTTTGGAGCTTGCTCCCACTTCTGGATGTTTGGGCTGCACAGGGGGAGCTGGGGAAGGAGGAATGGTAGGAACAGGAGGGCCCTGGGAAATGTGAGGTATTGCTGCTGCAGTGCCATGGGCATAACTACCCACGGGACAGGGAAGTTGGCAGGCCAGACATATTCTCACTTCAGCCCATTTGGCCTGAAATTCCTGCTTAATTTCAGCTAAATGTATCATTTTAAGAATGAGGGAAAACTGGAACAAAAGAGCCAGTGAGTGGCATACACAGAGTGAGTTTTTTTCCTCTCTCACTCTCGCCATCTCCTCCTTCTCCCTCCCCTTACCTGTCTTTAATCTGTAGTTTACATGCTTGTACAGTGATTCTCAGGAGATGATACAATTTCATCCTCCCCAAGCAGCAATCCTCAGCCTATCATTCAGCATGAAGCCTGAAATATTATATATGTGATATTACAAGCCTTAAATAATGCAGCATGAATTACGTATTTGATTACCAATGGTAGCCAGGCTGTTGCCCAGGCCATTCCTGAGGCACATTCCTTCTGTGGCAGTGCCAGAGGCAGCTCTGAGGGAGACAGGCACGCTCTGAGGGAGACAGGCAAGCTCTGAGCAGCTGCTCTGCCTTCCCTGGAGCAGCACTCAGCAGCTCTGCAGCCCTCCATGGCCACTTGTTGTCTTAGTTTGGGACATTTCTGTGTACATTCAGACACCCTTGTGGGGGGCTGCAGAGCAGAGCTCTTCCAAGATATGGGAGACTGAAGCTTCTAAAGTATAACTCTAGGAGTGGGGAGAAAAGTAATGTGGTGTGGGGAAGGCTGACAATGGGATAATGTGTGTACATGTTGCTTGTTTTGTGAAGCTGCCCAGCATATGTTGGGCTTTAATGGGTGCATTGTTGCTTGTCTGCAAAACCTTTGGCTGCCACAGCTGGTTCCTGCATACAAGAATCAAAGGCAGAGTTGCAGCCTCAGTGAAATTTGCTGTCCAATCTGCAACCTACTGCCAGTGCTGTTGGCAAAAAATCTCACGTGACACTGCTCACCTTCAGCTGGATGTAACTTCTCAGAGAGCCAACACAGGTCTTTTTTCCACTTTACCCACTTACCCAAAATGTGAGGTGCTCCACTGAAGTGATGCAGTGGGATTTGTTGTAGGCACAGTGGGATTCAGAAGCCTATGAGCCTGATTGTGAACAAAATGGTATCTTAATAGTTTTCAGTGGCAATGCAACTGAATTGCACCTTGCTTTTATTGATTTGTTTAGGTGCATTTGTTTGTCATATTCTTTTAAGCATGAAAGTGAAATAGTTTACCTGTTACTCTCTTAATTTCATTGAATCATAGAATAGTTTGTGTTGGAAGAGACCTTAAAGATCATTGTGTTCCAACACCCCTGCCATGGGCAGGGACATCTTCCATTAGACCACATTGTTGAAAGCCCCATCCAACTTGGTCTTGAACACTTCCAGGGATGAGGCATCCACATCTTCTCTGGGCAACCTGTGCCAGTGCTTTGCCACCCCCACAGTCAAGAGTTTTCTCCTAATATCCCATCTAAACTTATTCTCAGTTTGAAAGAAATCCGCCTTGTCCTGTCACTACGTGCTCTTGTAAAAAAATCTCTCTCCGTCTTTCTTCTCAGCCCCCTTCAGGTACATGAAGGCCATTCAAATTTAATTTCTGTTAAACTCTTAATTAATTTTATATTGTTTGTAAAGAACAATTTTAAATTTTAGAAGAGAGAGTGTAGAATAGATCTTTCTAATCCATCTGTTCGTTTCTTTGAATGTTGTTTTCTGTCCTTGTATTGTTTCTGTGTGCCCTACTGTTAGATTTCTTGACAAGCCTGGAAAAGTAAATCCCTTTCTCTGATCTGTACTTTAGCCTAAATTCTACATTGAGTTCTTGGTTATTTTTGCTTAGCAAGCAGCTAAAGATTTTAAGATGGTTTTGCTTCAGGACCTGACCTTGCAGCTCTGTGGTGCTGCAGAGGTTCTGGGACAGTGAATGTTCCTGGCCACGGGAGGGAAATGCAGGGAGGCTTCCCAAGTGATCCCTCTGGCTTTTCTTTCTCAGAGAAAACAGTGAATGAGAACAGTGTGCGTATACAAGGATTATTATATATGGAGATGATTTTTATGTGAACACAGACCTTACCTTACTTTCTGTGTAAGGAAGAACCTGGTGAAATATTTCAACTGGTACCGCTGGAAATGCAGACGAGCTCAATTGAGGCTGAGCCTTTTCAGATGCTCAGCTCCAGCCTTGTTCTGCCATCTAGTGTTTAACATAGCCAGTTTCACTCCAACAAAGTCATTTTGAAGTATATTTTAGGGAAAAATAAAACACTTTAAAAGAAGGTGAAAAAATGGCATTTCTTAGTGTGAAAAAATAAAGCACAGATGGGGAAAGGCTCAATACAAATGACATTGCTTGGTTTCTAAATAGAATTGCTTTTGTCGAGAGTAAATTAACTGGTCATCATCTAGGCTAACATTTTTCACTGTCAGAATTGTAAAGATTTGTAATAGTCCCACAGTTTTGGATTCTCCTTTGTTTAGATAAGAGCAATCTAATTTTAAGAGTGAATCCAGCTGTTTCTTACCATGTATCTGTTATTAATAGTGACCAGACATTTTGGATAATTACTGCTCAGATTTTTGGGGGTGGGGGAGTGGTTCAGACTATTTATTTTTGACTGTTTGAAATCTGAATAATTAGTTGATTATCTGGACTCTTAAAGCTAGAAAATCATTGGCTCTCTTTCAGACCGTAGAAGACGTTCTTTATGAGACAATTACTTCTGCCTAGGGATGGTGTGGAAACTTACTTAACTGGGAGTTATAGTACAAAACTGTGTTGATGGGATCCCTGTTAAACTCTGGAACAAAACATGTATTAATTAAGAGCATTGTTTTATTGTACTTTTACAGGGAATTTCACCTTCTGGTTAGTACAAGGATTCTCAAAGACATATTCAAATATTGCACAGCCACTATTTTCCACTACTAACTTCTACTTAATTGTCTGGTTGCTTTTCTGTGTTGGTTTTTCTCAGGTTGTTTCGGGTTTTTTTGGAAGGGTAGGTGGCTGGGGAGGGAGAGGGCTATTTGCTTATTTACAAACTTGTGTCAAATTTTAATAAATAGTGTTATGACTGAGGAAAAAATAAAGCAAAATAAACATTTTCAGAAATGTGAAGTATAGCTCTTGAAGAGCAAGCCTGTATAATTTTGACAAATATCTGAGGAAAGGGGGAGAATGGGAAGAACAAAGGTGCCCTCACTTTTGCAGTAGTAATACATTTGGCCATGGCAATGAGAAGGCATTGGCCTTGTTGGGAGCCAGGGTGTGATTTGTCTGGGAAACTGAGCTGTGCTGTGCCTTTCTAGGTCTGGAATGAAGATACTTTTCAGGTGTAAATCGCATGCAAGGAATCATGGTTGAACTTTAGACAGCAAGAATGGAAGTAGTGGGAATACTTGGGAATAGTATTATCTCAGTGGTGCTGAGAGGCAAAGAAAATGATGGGAGAAAAATGAGGTTTTAAAGAGATAGGGAAATTCCAGGGGGAAAATAAAAGGAATACAAAGCTATAAATTCAACATTTTATGCTTAATAAGAATCAGATTCCATACTCCGTTCCATGCTTTAAATTCAGTGGACTCATATGGACTTACACTACTTTGCAATTGGCAGAAGACATCTTCTGCCCTAAGTAGACTCATCTCCTATTTCAAAATCTGAAATTCTCTTTTCATATGTTGAAATGTGATCAAAAATTGCTGATAAAATAAGAATGCTCAAAATACTTCCATAAAGTGCCTAAAGACTTTGTAGTTTGATATTCATGATGGATGCTCCAAGGTGCCCCTAGTTTTCCTCGTCCAATTTTAATATTATCTCTGATCAGTCTCTGGGCACTGTCCTCTAAAAGCATAAGGAACCTGAAAGGTGATAAAGAAAACATTATTATTACTAGAGATCTGTTGATAGCTCTGACAAACATATGGATTAGAATATCCTGTTGGCATGCTGAGCAGCATAGTATAGCATAAATCTCCATGAGAAGGATGGATCAGGAAATTGTACATCATATCTCTTCTGTGATACCAAGCTTTCACATTTCCTTCAGATCTGGATTCCTTTTGGTCTTTGTGGTAACTTGAAGAATTACAGACATAAAAAAAAAATCAATGTCCTTCCCTTTCAAGAGGTAAACAAATTCTCAAAACCTTTAAAATGTCTGTAACTGTACTTGATTTTTCTGTCCTATTTTGAAGAGATGCAAGAAAATCATATTTGCCTACTTCTCTTTGTATTTTTTAACATTTAGAATGGTAAATTCATGTTTCACACACCTTCTTTGTCCAAGCCTACCTCAAACACATCATCTTCCTTCTCCTTTGGTACATGGAGTGGTTATCCCCAAAAAACTTCAGCTACAGTCCCAACAGCATTAGAGGACACAAAAGCTCTGAAGAAGTTCACCTCTGAATTGTAGTCCACAGGGTTTTAGTGGTTTGGGTTTTTTTCTGCTTTCTGAAAGATATAATCCTGTCTTCTGCTATTTATATGTTGTATATCTGTGAAGTACAAAAAAAAAAAAAAAAAAAAAAGGCTTCTTTGTTTTGTTTTCCGTCAGATGTGGCTCATGAAATTTACAGCTTATTTTTATGTTTGTAGAACAGAGTCTTTGCTCTTATTTGCACCTTCAAATGTGACATTTATTTCTGTCTTAAAACCTTCCATGTTCCACCTTTTTTATTTTATGGTATGAAGCAACTCATGACCAAAAGAAAAAAATCTACTACATAAAAATCAGGGACAGGATGCTCATGTTTGATGTGTTTGCAAGTTATCTAAGAAAATTGTATTTTGCTGCTGCAGAAGGCCCTTATCCTATAAACCAGGTCCTTGTGAATGCATTCTTACAACCAGTCAGTGGATTTTATCATGGTTCAGATGTCAAAATATATCCCATTCAGTCTGAATTTTGTAACACTCAGCACCCAGTCTTGTCTTTATTCCTTTCACAATAACTTCTTTACATCCAGTCATATTCCTGTTCTACACAGATAAAGAGTATTATTTGGTTTTTAAGTCAAAATCACACTCCTATTTGGAACTGTCAAGTGTGAATACATAACTTATGCAGTAGTAAAACCTCTGATGGATAAGTTTGTTCAACTGTGTATTGAAATAGCACAACATAGCTCTGGTATTTTTCTAGTTGGCCACAGACAATTTTTACATTTCATGTGGAAATTTGCATCTCAAAAAGGGCTGCTTTGTTTGCCATGCAGTAATCTCAAATCCTTTTTGGCTACCATTATGCACACCCTATTGCTTTGCCATTTTGAATCAAAATTTTCAATGTGTGTATCTTGACAATTGTCCACATTCACAAAAAAAAGTAAAAAAGAAAAATGATTGCATAATTCCAACTAGGAGGAAAAAGACAAAAAAAAAAAATTCAATTTCCATTTTACAGAAGGCTTAAAGATGCTTTGATGTCTATTTTAATAATGCTGAAATAATAAACTTTCATGCTGTTGTCCAGAGCAGGGGAACATTTTCTCTGTGGGAGAGGGCAAGGGCCCTTCAGCGAGAGCACACTCCTTACCATTCTTTGGCACAAAGAAAACACACGTGTTTGAGCAAATATACAGCCTGTATTCTGCAGAAAACCTGAAGCAAACATGATGTAACCCTAAATGGGTACAAGATAAAAGAAGGGAGGGAATATTCTGCCTTCAGTTCAGGACAACAGAGTCATTTATCACGAAGCAGCAAACAAAAAAAGGAGCTGTGCCAACAAGCAAAGCTTGTCTGGCTCACATTTCTTGCTACCTCCTCATCCAACACCTGTCTTCAAATGACTGCAGATGAGGAAGCATGTTGACTTTATTTTGCATATTTTCTCTGTCCTCATTGTCACTTTAGTGCATCAAATTATGCTGATAATCCAGTAGGGAGAGAAGAGCAAAATCATAAGCCAGAGGCATCCGTTCTTATTGGGCACGGGAGTGAACATGAAAGGGATGAGGGGGAGAGCAGGTAAACACACCAGTAGAGGGTGTGATGGGAAGCAAAATGAGAAGGCGGGGGGGGGGAAAGAAAGTAAGATAGGATTTTTTTTTTTCTTTCTGGTGTACATATTGTTCTTTAAGAGGGTAAAAGACAAGGCACCAGAAAAAACTGCTAAAAAATTCATATCAGTTCCTAGCATGCTCCAGTCACCAGTAATTAAAGAGCCTTATTTTCCCCCAGCATGTTAGTTTTAAAAAAAAACATAAATTCAAAGTGCAAATAATTTTATTGTATTTCAATCCTTGCAATGAACTCATCATCGTGTTTCAAATGTATTCTGCAATTTTAGCTTCACAAGCTCTTTGGCTGATTCAAAACACTCAAACATTATTAATTCCATGTTACAGTTACAAAGCTGTAAATAGTAAATAAACATATCTCTGACTACATTGTTTGGCTATTGGTAAAAGTGTATTTTTAAAATAACTTTGCAATCATTAGATTCTATTTTGCATTCTCATACGTGGACAAGAAAATTCAATAAATCTGTTTTATGTCCAGATTGAAACAAATACACTTTTCTATTTGACCCTTCAGTTTGTCAGCAATGCACCTACTCAGTTTTAATCTCCATTATTCTACAGCCAAAGTTTTGTCATTATCACAACATCAGGATTACTAGCACCTTTTTCAATTGCCTGAAACATTTGCAATGCTAATTTAAAAAAACTCATGTTGACAAAATACACAGCTTACAGACAATATTTTCATTTAGAGATGTTCTTTCTTTTAAAAGGATTAAATTACATAAATAATAAAAAACTTGCAACTTGTTTTCCTAGAAATGTTATTGCTTTCATCAATATGTGCATGAAGTCAGAATATGCTCCTCTTGATAGAAACAAGGATGTTCTCCTGTTGTTAACAGCATTTTCTGAAATACTAGCTCAGCAGATACATGGATCAGTCAGTAAAGATTAAAAAAATATTTTACACTACATTAAATATCTTAATTTGCTGATATTTCTTTCGATATTATTTGTTCTCTGAAACTTTCCTGCTGTCCACAGATCAGTAATCAGAAATGAGATCCTTTTGATGTTCAACCCTAACAGTGCTGCTAGACATTACCTATTCTGTGTGAAGGTCAGGTGAATGCTGACTCAATGTCAACTTGGACAGGCAGAGCACAGGGTGTTGCTTTTTCTCCTGCTTGGGAGAACTCTGTGCTGCTCTCACCTGGCTGCTGCTGCCTGGAAGACAGGTTTTCTTATTAGTGAATTAAGGTGTAATGTTTTTCAAGATGGTTTTCTTGAAGTACTCAGGCTGTGGTCAAATCAGATACAAGTAAGAAGGTTCTCTCAAGCTGTCTCTGCTCACAGTGTCTTTATGTCATTGCATGTGGCCTTGGTTCCAGTTCCCTTGGAGGCTCCAGCTGGGAGCCAGATCCACACAGTCCCCCAAAAGCTGATTCCCAGTGCCCAAAAGGTGTACAGGCAGCTCTGCTGTCTGGTGTACCCACCTCTTTATGACTTATTTGGAATTTCGGTCTTTGAACTGAAACTAGTTCTTCATTAAAGGTAATGGTCCTATTTTTAGGAAGAAAGAAAAGAACTAATCAATCCTTGTCGTGTTTCTGCTAACACAGACAATCTGTTAATGGCAGACAGAGAAAGCAGAAATTTCACCAAAGACAGTGTTGGAATACTACACATTCCTTTGGAATCAGCATTCCATTGGCTTTTAGTAACTGCATGTCACTCAGTAACTACTGAGGGGAGATCTGTACTCATCTCTTCTCTGTTAACCAGTGCTGGGACCCAAGGAAACAGCAAGAAGTCATGCCAGGGAAAGTTTATGTTATGGATATTAGGAAAAGATTCTTCTCCCAGAGGATGGTTGGGCACTGGGACAGGCTCCCCAGGGCAGTGGTCACAGCACAAAGCCTCACAGATTTCAATAAGGGGTTGGACAACACTCTCAGGAACACACTGGGATTCTTGGATCAGGATTTGTGGGTTCTTGTGTGCCCCAACTCAGGATATTTCATACTTTTGTGAATGTAAAACTTAGGATAACTGAGATATTCTGGCTACATCCTGACAATGGCTGGTGCAGTTTTAGGAAAAAAGCAGAAACTTGAAGGGTTGTCCCAGCTCCTACCAGCTGCTGTGCCACCCCAGTGGGCTTCCTGCCAGCCAAATCTAGGCAGGCACAGGCAGCAATCTGGCATCCTCTGAGCACAGATGCAGCATTCCTTTGTTCCAAAGGCAAGGGGAGGTGGAGTGTGAACAGGAGTTACTTTTGTACTGCAACAAGGAATATACATAAAAATGAATAATAATAATATTAATGTGTAAAAGTGTGTTAGCATCTAGGTCAGTTGTTCTCATTTGCATGTTGAAGTGGCAGAAGCACTCCTGGAGATCACAGACAAAGAGATTTTTATAAACCAATGTAAGGGAAAAGTAGAGAGATCAAAATG
Source organism: Hylia prasina (assembly GCA_013397195.1). Lineage (NCBI taxonomy): Eukaryota > Metazoa > Chordata > Aves > Passeriformes > Sylviidae > Hylia > Hylia prasina. The sequence continues at coordinate 240,132 of VYXD01016019.1, forward strand.
AGATCCAGAGAAATCCTCAGGCAAAGCAAAGGAAAATGTTTGTATCTGGTTTTTATGAAGTTGTTTCTAAAATACTATGCTGGAACAAACAAATTTATTTAAAATGTTTCGTTGAGCCATGTCTTTCCTCTGAGATGGAAAATTTCCTTGTAAATAAAGCCCACAAAATTCTGGAGTAAACCAAGTGGTAGTCTTACCCTGACTCTCTTAATGCTCATTTACTGTACCAGCAAGTAGATTGGTTGGCTGACCCTTCCTGTTTCACTCTGGTACAGATGGCATTGATGGGAAGCTCCATTCTCTCATCCAGGCTGCTGATTGTCATCAACCCTAATGGGCTGGAGCCCTGTGGTGGGTGGAGAGAATGCTAATTTGCAGGCAGCTGGAAAGAGGGGTATTACTTGATTTGCTTCCTTATTTCATAGTCAATTTTAGTGCTTAGCTGACTGTTTTTAGATGATTGTGCACATTCCAGCATCTCTAGATGGTGACAACATTTCACATCTGATGGTGTTGTCTCGTGTAACTCACTCCTTCCACAAGTTTGACAGAAATAGGTGCCTCATCTAAGTGATTAAAGAGACTCTTAAAGAACAATATTGATTTAGAGCATTTAGGGATTTGGCTCACCCTTTAAAATCCATCAATCTTAAAACAAAAGATAGAGGTCTTGAAATAGAGGCACGAGGCTAGATACATTTATTTTGAAAATTATGGAGAATGTGAAACAGGAATTGGGGAGGTTGCCAAATCCAATTGAGAAAAACACTGTGGGGAAAAGGGAAGGATATTAAAAGGCGGGGAGTGAGGCAAAGCAAAAGCCATAAATTTTTCATCATGAGGGATCATTCTAGCAGAGCTGACTCAGGGCTTCTCAGCAATGTAGGCAAAAAAAAATTTTCGTCTCCCAGCTGCTGAGGAGTAGGGCTTTGACAGAGTGCTGGCTGGAAGAGCAAAGAGAAAATACTTAGCTTTATGCTGGCCATGCTAACAGCCAGCAAAGATACAAGGGTGCCCCCTCATCCTGTGGGTGAAAATTGAAAATGAGAGATGCAGTCTGCCAGCAGAGCCTTCCACCAGCCCTGGCCCTGACCTTTCCCTTTGACTAGCACCTGGACTGGTTTCCAGGCCTGTGGCATAGGCTAACAACGCAGCAGTCCCACATCTGTTCTTTCCAGGGACAGGGAGGGCTGGCCTGGGCAAGCTTTTCCCATCCCTTTTACCGCTCTCTTGATATGAGTGAATAAAGTAAACATACCTTATGTAAATAATTTTGTCAGTTTAAAGTTTACATTCCAAGGTGTGCATAAATTGCTGTCAAGTAGTGGTGAATCCTGTTGTATTTTGCCCAGGATATCTTCTGCATAATATTGTTCATGTACCTTTTAATTGATCTGACATGAATCTCTCAGACTGTGATCATGGTTCCTGTCACCAGCTGTGTTTAGTGGATGTGGAAGAGTTAATGGGACAACGGGGAAGAGCAGAAAATCCAGAAACTGCAGATACCTGTGAGAAATGACAGAGAATCTATAAATCCCATGATTAAAGAGATGTAACTTTTTGATACTGGGCTTTAGGTTCATTCTAATCCTTGGCTGTTGCTGGAGGTATTAATTCAGAACATACTGGTTTTAATGACTTTCTGGAGATTTGGGGCCAAATGCTGATGATATTCCTTGTCCTTGTTGTATTCCTGATCAGATTTCCTGGAAAATCATTGTTCTCATGGTTCAGTTTTAGACGAAAACCAGGATTAAATGCTTTAGTATGTTGCAGTTACTTCTTCTTCATATAGGCCTTGTATTAAGATAATTAAAATCACATACAGTATAACAAAATGTATTAAATTTTGCTTTGCCAAGATGTTACTGCAAAGATGAGCTTTGTGTTAACAGACTAACAAATAAAACGGGATCTGCAAGTTTTACATTGATTTTGGCTTTAAAGTTGCTATACATGCAAATTCACTATGAAGTGAATCAGCAGAAGACTGAAGTACCACATAAATCTTATACTAGCTGGAAAGCAAAAAAGGAATGCAGTAGGGATAATCTTGTGGCCTCTTGCCCCTTCCTACCTCCCCTGAAGTGTGTGAAATAAAGATATTTCATTTGAGTTCTGGATATCAAAAATAAAAATTTGTCCATGACAGAGTAATGTACATCTTGAACCTTAATTGTTGGGTTCAAATTCTGGGATATAATAATATTGTATATTGAGAAACTAGATTAAAAAATATCTTGGGGGAATAGTCCTGCCTTTAATTCATTCTTTTTAAAGTGCTATAACTCCTGAAGGTAAAATGTTTTAAAGCATATTGATTTCTGGAGTAGAGAAAAAATAAAAAGAAAAGCTCTTTTAGAAGCTTTTTGAGACCTCCAGCCTTTGGAAGGTCTATTGAACAAGCAGCTTTTTTCACCCACCTTTGTAAAGGAGTATGGCTGCTAATCCAAATTTATCAGGATATGAAACATTGATCATGACCCATGAAATGTTTTATTCAACTGAAAATACTGTGTATACACAGAATGACTTTTATTTGCTCCTCAAAGGGACTGTCAGCAGAGTTTTCTGAGAATCCTTGGGCTAAGTAATGTATTAGTAACTGAGTCTTGCAAGCAACAGCTTGTGTTTCTGCTGTGAGGAAATGAAGGAGAAGCCAGGGATGCTCAGGCTTAGGATCCTCTACCCACAATGACAGCAATGTTGGATATTGCCCACATTTTTTCCTTAGAGCATTTCACACCAAACACATTCACCCTTGAATTTCTGAAGCTACAGTTCTCTAATTCTCCTCTGCAGAAGTAACCTGAAGACAGGGCAGTGCCACTGTGAAGTTCTAATTGCAGTAAAATTATGAAAGCTTGGACTGAACAAGCTATCAGGCTGGTCAAGACTCAGACTGCTGACATGGATTGCCTGTATCTGGATTCTGTAGATCCCAAAAACTGTTTTACAATTTTCACTTAGTTTCCTGTGTAGGTGCAGCTGTGTAAATGCTGCATGTGAAGGAATCTAGCTTTGACCTTTTTTCACATTTCTCTGGAGTTTTTTTCATGAATAAAACATTTTTTGCACTGATTATTTTCTTCTCTTTATGAATAATTTGTCAGAGACAAAAGAAATATCAAGTACCTTGTCAGTGTCTTCATGACTCTGGTAAATGGTACTTTTCCAAAAGGATTTACCAGACAGATAAGATGAAGGTGTAGCTGGCTAAGTTAGAAGCCAGAAGAAACTATGCTTTGTTATTTGAAATGAGAACAGTTGCCACCTATTAGTAGAGCTACTTTTGCTGTATTTATGTCTGCTTTTGGGCAAGAATATGAAAGCAGTCACCCTAATGTATTGTTTTCATTTATCCTCAGTTTGGAAGTTACGGTAAGTGCTGCTAAAGTTTCATGATCCATACCTTTCTGGAGTGGAGATGAGTTCTGCTACAGGAGTCTCCTTCATGAATAAAGTCCCAGGAGCTTGTGGGAAGGGCAGGGGCTGTGTCTGCAGCTGTTCTCTGTGAACACATGAGCCTAATGCTTTGTGATATGTGCAGGTGGTTTGGGGTTTCAAGTCTGGGCCTTTTTGACCTCAAACTGCTAAAACCTCAATTTACCTAGGTCATCTGGCTGTGGTGCTGCTTCACATCTCAATCAAGTCAAAGCAAATTGATGTTGTTGGCAGAAGCAATGGCTGTGTTCTCCCCAGTGCTCTCTGCCAGGCATCTCTTCTGCCTGCCTTGAGCCAGCATTATTGTGTGGAGCTGATGGTCAGTCAGCTCCAAGGACTGATCAGTCCAGCACTGATAAATGAACACTAAAAATCCGTAAATTGCTTTTCAGATCAGTGTATTTCATATCGACATAAGCCTTAGGACACACAGTTTTGTGTCTATATTCATATTATTTGGATTATATTTTTTATGAGCTTGATAATAGATAAGCCATAATGCATTAGTAATTGCAGAAGCTATTTTCCTTAACACACTTCTGTGAAGCAAGGATAACTCAAGTAATTTACATCCAATAAGCATGTATGAATATATGATAGAAGGCATATAATATCTATTTCTAAACAGAAGCCTACACATCCTAATACTGTAAAATCACAGAACCAGACTTAAGGGACAGTTTAAATAAAATTCTGAGGTAAAAGTTCAAGAAATACAAGGCTCTTCTTAGAAAACTGGTCTTGAAGAAATACGGAATAATCACTTGAGGATGTTAACCAGTGGCTTAGGGTCTTATCAGTCGGCATAGCTTCAGTCTATAGGATGCTCATTAATCATTGTTTTCCTAGAGCAGGTGGAAGCTACAGCCAAAAACTTCACATGGGAGAACAGAGGAAGCTGCTAGCCAAAGGCAAAGCTTGAAGACTTCCATTCATCCAAATATTTATCAATTACACTGTGGCCCCAAGCAGTTTACAGTTTCCATAAATGCTCCCATATATTGAAAGAATTCAAGCATTCGAACATCGTGTAAATTTACTTTTTTTATTTTTTTTTTTTTTTTGACCATCCAGGGATACCAGCCAGTTAAAGCCAGTTAAACTTTGAGGCTTTCTGCCTCTCGAATTGATTTCATCCAAGCAAATCAAGCAAAATGTTTAGTTTGTGCCAGCACTAGGCAAAGGGTCATGGGACAGGGTGAGCTGAAATGTGTTAGCTAATCACAACCTCCCTTCAGCCCCTTTTTCCAAACTAAATAAAACGTCAGTGGGTGAAGAATAAAGCAATCACACCAAATCCATCAGATCCTGCAGACATATCAGTGACACTTAGCTGTCAGCAGTATCACAGACCACTGATAACATTAACATGGACACCTGACCTTTGTCCACAGCTGATGGAAATCTTTGATCAAGTTTGTACTAAACTGTCTCATCTCTGAAATCAAACTGAAATGGCAAAAAACTCCCCCAAACCCCAAACAAACAACAGGCAACCACTTAGAAGTATCTGAAGTTGCCCTAAATACAATGCTATGTAAGCGTGTCGAATATAACTTATCTTCTGTTGGCAGACATTCAAAAGGAATCAAAATATTTGTATTTAGCAGAGTATCTATCCCATGGAAAATCCAGGTACCATTCAATGTTTAACAGTTAAAGTATCCTGATAGTGTGTTAAACTGCCTTTGAAGTTCTTGATTATTCTCTTTAGCTTCAAAAATCTGTTTTCTAGTTCTGTAATGTTTACTTAAATTTTTATATCAGGCTTAATGATTTTCTTCTTAGTTGATAAGGAATATATTTGTATCTTATATATGTACTGAAAATATATTAATAAATGTGTTGTTCTTTAAAAGTATTTTAATTAATTGCATTTAAAGAATTTGAATTATTTGATAGTGAGATGTGAAGCATCCAAGGCATTCTATTTATGTCACATGTAATACAGGTACAAGCATTCATAGGTGAGGAGAGCCTGAGTTTTTCAATAAGAAGCAGCTAAAAAAAAAATCTAAAAATCATTTTGAGTAGCTAGAAAAAAAATTAACTTAGACTAGGATCTAAAATTATACATGATATTTATTTTCTTATTTTCCAAATGAGCAAATGAAACATATGCTACGGCCGTGCAATTTGCAGTGGATAAGCCTGATTTAGTAGATTTAATTACCTAGGTTTGCTTGTCAAGTGCAGCCATTTACAGAATATACTCAGTGTTTAACATGATAAACTACTCACGTTGTGAATTCAATAAATCATTACATTCCAGGCATTAAAATATCACTGCAAAATCCTAACAAATTCAAAGGAAATTGTACTTTATCCCAGCTTCCACAAGAGGGCAACATATACCAGGCATTTAACTACAAAGGTATTATTAAAATCCTTTCATTAGTCAAAAGACTTGGATGAAGTTCATTGCTATTGTATTTAGCCTTCTCTAGTATGAATTTGTGCTGTTATCTAAACCTTACACATTGATAGGTGTTCACAGAAAAAAAATCCAATTTTATATGGTGCTGAACATGGGCGTTGTTATGTGTGCCTATAATTAGTTACAATTAAGGCTTAATCTGCATTTCATTTATCACTTGGGCTGTCTTAACATGAGCATTCTCATATTGGGGATGCCTTCATGGCTAAGAGAAGCATGCAGTGCTCAAAGGTCACACATTAGCAGAGCATATGCTAATGCTCATGTTGAAGTAGATTATGACAACGTTGGGAGGGTTAAGCACCCAACAACACCATCTTACACAGCTAAAGGATGGAATCTCTGCAGACTATTTTTAAAATCCCACAATTGTAAAGGTGGAAGTACCATTTTTGTTTGATTGGCCCATTTTCTCTCTGTGTCAGGAGACAATTTCTTACACACACTAGATAGGACTTTTCTCTGCAAGTTGTCACAGTAAAATCAATTACACCCTTAATAGAATCAGGGTGGTCCAACCTGATCCAAAACAATTAAATCACTCCTGCAAGACACTGACATCTGATCAATGGCATTGGCACAGAACTCAGCATTTCATAGGTTTCTTCACACTCTCAAGGCTCACATTTAAGGGGTGAGCAGTTTTATTTTTTTTCATTGCAATGAATGAGCAAGTCAAACTCTTCAATTTTTAGTGTGAACATTTTTACATAGTCTTGCTTTTAGAGAAATTGATGCATTGATATTTCAGTGTCAAAATTGGCAGTATTGTCAGACAGTATGGCCATAAAAAATGACCAATGCAGAAAGGATGCCCAAACTCTGGAATATAATTTCTTTAATGTACGTGAAATACCTCATTTTTTACAGAGTTGTCTCATCAGTCTGACTCTGTGATGAACATTTTCCTGTAAGTTGGAATGTCTGACCCTTTATATCACTGCTTAGAAACAGGGATGGCCATTATTGTCTTCACAGGGCACTCAAACTGCCGCCTTCTTTTTCCATAGTGGTCTGACTGAAATGGGCAAAATTTTGCTGGAAAAGTTAATGCTACCTATCCAAGGGCTCTAGGAATAGCAGACAAGGAATTCTGCTTTTTATGTTTTATTTCACTTCGAGTAAGGCTTAATAGAACGAAAATAATAAAATATACACTACTCAGTGTAGGTACTCACTGCTTTAGGTCAACCATGTGATAAAAGGGTACATGGAGAGTGAATAAACTCAGAGCAGAGGAGATGCAGTGCATGCCCAAGTAAGCCCATAGATATTTAAAATACAGTCACAGCCGTTATTTGTGTATGAATTGATGAGCTCTGTGCTGTCACAACAGTTTGACTACTGAAACCCAAGCCAGATAAAGCCTGGCAGGTTTATCTGTCAGCTACACAGCCCTGACTACAATGTAGACATGACTAACTCCAGCATACCTAGTTCTCTGTATTTATCATTGTTGCCTAGGAGCCTTGATGTTTTGTTCGTTTGGTTTTTTTTTTTCCTTTTTCTATTGAAGTGTTACTTTTCCTTTGCTTTCTCCTGAAGTAGTGTGGATCAGAGAAATCAGGATTGTCTCAAGCAGCCAATATCTGCTTTTGCAGCCTCCTGGTCCACTCAGCAGCTGCCTGGGCTTTGAAACTGTGTCTCGAGCAAAATGGAGTGCTCTTCTACCCTCAGGTCTTCCAGATGCACCTCAGCTGAATAAATGACTCTTCTGCTTGCATGTTCTTTCCCACGTGGACAAGTTCTTGTTGCTATTGCTCATGCCATAACTTTCATTAAAAAAAAATCAATATATAATTTAATTATATAATAAGAATCATATTATTAAGAATCAGAATATGGTCACCAGAGTTTAAAATCTGAATCCAGCTTCCATTCCTGGGTCTCAAAGCCATTTTTAGCCTTTGTTTCTGTAATAACTGTCCTTTGTGCAGTGGTGGATTAAGCAAAATGAGCTTCATTTGTATTTTCTCACTAAAATATTCTTCCAGATTCAAAAGCTGTCCTCTGTTTGTAATGAAACCAAGCTTTGTTTCCAAGCTCGTACCACTGATTCCTTGATCAGCTCTAAAAAATTTCTAACAGTGTATTTGAAACCAGATGATGTGGAAGAACTTTATTAGGTTTGTTTTATTCCTACTTAGGAAGTTTTTGAAGTCAGTACTAGTAAAATCTGAAGCGCTGATAAATTGTTTCTTTTAGTCCCTGTGAGATGAAGTTTCATCTCATTTTTCCACAAACAGTTCCTTATATTCCAGGTGCCATCTTGAATAAGCATGGACTGAAATTAAAAACCCTCTCCCTTTGTGTGACCTTGCAAAAGCTACACACCCAGAAAGCTGCTGGCCTTCCTGAGTAAAGAATGTCTGCTGAGATCACTGATGGCACTGTTTATTCCTCATTGACAGGCTGTCACGATAGGTAGTTCATGGAGAAATATCTGGTAGTAAGTGCCTGGATGTATTTCATAATGTGCTGTAGTATTTATTTCATTCTGGGGAGGGGAGGGAGAGCAGAGCTCTGCTCCTGTGTCCTGCAGTATGCATGCAGCTCTCAGTGCATCACTCTAACCCTTTCAAGGTTATGAATAGCCTGCAATATATATTGCTGCACTAGGAAAAAGATATGATCCTTTTATTTTTCTTATCTGGGAAACCTTTCCTGATGGGAGGTCAAGGGTGTCCCAAGAGTAATGCAATCTCCTCTGGAAATTTCAAAGAACGTGATGATTATCTGCAATTGACTGAGGACATCTGTGCTGGCATGCTGACACCCTGCCTAATTGATTATCCCAGATTTGCACAGCCACAGTCAAGCCCAGGGCCCCAGCTGAACAGATGCCATGGCTAACACCCCCTCTCACTGCACCAAAAAGCTCCACAAGTGGTTTGTTTTCTGTCAGAGCAGAGGCTGTGTATGGATACTGACTGTATTTTATAGGCTTTCTCTTTCTGTCATTGGGAAAATCCTTATACAACTTCAGCCAGCAACCTGGAAACATAACTAATTGGTTATTAGCAATACCTGTGGCAAAACTGTCCTTACTCCTGGCTTTGAGGTAGCAACATTAAAATGTGACTTTGTCCTGTAACTCAGAAGGTGTGGCAGGCTCTGAGGACAGTGCCTGAGAAGATCCCTCAGATCTTCCCCAAGGGGCTTGCTTTGCTTTCTTTTCTTCCTTCTTTCCTTCTTTCTTTCCTTCTTTCTTTCCTTCTTTCTTTCCTTCTTTCTTTCCTTCTTTCTTTCCTTCTTTCTTTCCTTCTTTCTTTCCTTCTTTCTTTCCTTCTTTCTTTCCTTCTTTCTTTCCTTCTTTCTTTCCTTCTTTCTTTCCTTCTTTCTTTCCTTCTTTCTTTCCTTCTTTCTTTCCTTCTTTCTTTCCTTCTTTCTTTCCTTCTTTCTTTCCTTCTTTCTTTCCTTCTTTCTTTCCTTCCTTCCTTCCTACCTACCTACCTACCTAATAGTGCATGATGATATCTGTATTTTTCAGTGGTATGGTCTCCTTGACCACTGTAGGAGTAATTCTCCCTTCTTGCCTCTGCAGTTGACCACATGCTCTGATTTTATATAAACAGTTTAAGCAAAGCCTCGTAGCCTCTGGTCAGTCCAGTCCTGACTCTGTTGCTGATAGATGTTTATCATCACTTCTGCCAGTAGTAAAAATGCCATCAGTCCTTAATATAATATATGGGATACTTTTCAACATATTTGCCATAGCAATCTAACCAGCACATGAAAATGAAGTGTGAGAGTGTATTACAGTACATTTCTTAAAGTTTGCTCTTACATAAGTGGGAAGTCCATCACAATAAATTTTCCCCTTAATTTCAGTAGCAAGTTGAGTTTTATGGAAAGGAATAGTACTTAATCAGTTGTAAGTTTATGATTCTTGCAGATACAGATAGGGTAGTTATGAACACTGCAGAAAGTGTCTGCTACAAGGAAATGAAAAGCATGAAGTGAAAAACTGCAACTGTTTTCCCCCAAATTATGTAACTCATCTTGAAGTTTGGTGATTGAAAAAAGGACTGAGCTACTCTGAGTTTAATTTAATACCAGTTTTTCTTGACTACAACGCTTTTCAAGATACTTTCTGTGAAAACAATTGGGTAGACATCCACAGCTCAAAAGTTCTTGTTTTATACTTCACTGCAGGCTGAGTTTAACAGATGATCTTTGTTTAAAGTATTCTGACTTTCTGTCCTGATTATCAGAACTATGATGTTTTTCAGGTGGTACAAAGCCTACCATCTGGGTGAAGTCTCCAGTTAAAGTGGGGTTTATGGATTTATTCCTTATTTCCAATCAGGTTGCTGCAGTGCAGATATGTTTGTTCCTTGATCACAGCTGCTGAGGGAGCCCTCTGTACTTGTTTCCACCTGTAGACTGACTGGCCATTATTTGCCAAAATCCACTCCACTCTCTCCATTTTAGTAATGGGCAAGAACTGAAATAAATAGAAGCTTCAGATTTTTTTTAATTCTGTGGATGTAAAATATACTGTGAGAAGAGGTCTGGTGTCTTTGGAGATAACCTTAGGTTGATCTGCTTTAAAATTAGAAATCGGTGCAAAGAAATGTCCATAATAGTAAAAGGAGCCTCTTACAACTACCTTGAGGTTTCACTGTAATGGAAATATCTGTTCCATCTAATTTTTCTGCTTTGGAACAAATTAATTTATAATTTGGCAGACATGATCTTGTATTTGCTCATTGCTAATATCTCAAGTTAATCCCTCTTGCAACATATATTGCAGAATACTTCCTATGCTGAGCAATGCTTGGTTAATGGCTTAGTTCCACCCATTTATTTCGGTTTAGACTTTCTCATCGATTAGGAAATTTTTTATTTTCAGTAATTATGTTTGACATTGGTGTGTGCTGATATAAAAAAGCTCGGAGGAGCAAGAATGAAAGTTGCCTTCAAAAGATGGCCACCTGGGAGCTTCTGACCTTCCCAGCTGCATTGCAAGAGAAGGGGAAGGAAACTCCCACTTGTAAAACAGAAAATAAAAAGTTGGAGCATGACTTTGTGCTAAGCTACTTTGAAAAATACAGAAAATAATCTCCTGAGTGTTTTACTGTGCAGTGCAGTTTCTGTTCCAAAATGTCATTCAACCAGTTACTTACATAACTAAAATGTTGAAGTATTTTTTGCCCAGAAAACAAATAATTTTTCTGTGCTTATAGAATTAGCTAGTGGCGTGCATTTCAGAATACGATAACTTTAGTTCAGCTTTGAGTTTTCTACATTTTAACCTTAATACTGTGGAAACACACTGTTTGTTAGCAGCTAATGTCCCTCATCCAAAAACACATGGTGTCATCTCTCTGGTGTTCTCATGATTTTTTCTGGAACAAAAGAATAGATACAATGAATAATTTTATTTCCTTCCCTATCTGAATGCATTGAAATTCTTATAGGATTAGCTGAGAACAGGGAAATCCCCTGTAAAGATGTAGGAATTTTTCCATTAGACTTTCCATTCCTGAAGTCCAGGTAAGGTATTCAAGGAGAATAAAAATACTTCCCTTTTCACACGTGTCTCATTAGTAGGTTGCAAAAAATATATGGTGCTTAGATACTTTAGTGAAGGGAGTCTTGAAAGCCAGGAAAGTAGGTAAGTCAGCTTCTAAGAATTTTAAAGGAAAGGAATGGTCCCAAGAATGCCTTCCATCTGCTCTTACACAGCAGTGATGGAGATGTGGCTTCCCATGCCTGGGTACACAGCAGAGCCCAGGGTGGAGAGAGGCTGCCAGAGAATTCTCATAAATAGGCATTGTCCCCAAACACAGAAAGCGAAGCTGTGAGTACACATGCAAAACAGTCTCTGAGAGGATGAAAAAGATTGTTTTACTTGGCCAAGGCATGTTGAGTACAGAAAAGAGACAAAAGGCACTGAGCAGGCTGTTTCATCAACAATTCTTTAGCTGCCTAGTGCAGGGACTAGGAGAGAGTTAGTTGTCATTATTCAGCCTCCCAAATGAATTCAGCTCAGTGTAAATGGGATAGAATGGTGTACATAATATCATATATAAATACAATAAGATCTACCAGTAACATTTTTTTTAAATTGTTATCACAGAAAAGGGAATGATCACAACATTAATATCAGCTGTTAAAAGCACGAGTTGTTATCTGCATTTGCTGCCTGGGAAGGGTGGTATAGCTGGGTGCATCTGCTTTGACCCACTCTTAAGTAACTGTGGTTAACTGTCAAAATGTAAAACCTGAGGTGTCCTGCAAATGTTGGCCTTAAAGTACAACATGGATGAAGGGCACTTTAATTGCAGCCAAAATATGTGAGTTGACCTTTGCACTTTCAGAAAAGCTGCCTTTGTTCACCTATGGGGCAAGGAAGAGGAAAGAACCACCAGAAAAGGGAAATGGTTTGTAAGGTGCGAGTGTGCTGCAGGGTTGGTCATTCAGTTTAGGAAGTTTTTAATCTGATGGAAAAGCTGGAGGATGTTTCACAGAATCACAGAGTGATTTAGGTTGGAAGGGACCTTGTTTCATTCATGCCCACCTGCCATGGGCAGGGACACTTCCCCCAGCCCAGGTTGCTCAGAGCTCCATCCAGCCTGGCCTTGAACAGGGATGGGGCAGCCACAACTTCTCTGGGCAACCTGTGCCAGGGCCTCATCACCCTCACAGGGAATAATTTCTTCCTAATCTCTAATCTAACCCTCCTCACTATCAGTCTGAAGCCATTCCCCCTTTTTCTCTCACTCCAGGCCATTGTATATAGTTGCTGTCCATCTTTCTTGTAGCTTCTCTTACATCCTGGAAGGCCACAGTTAGGTCACCCCAAAACCTTCTCTTTTCCAGGCTGAACAATCCCACCTCTCTCAGCCTTTCCTCATAGGATAGGTGTTCCAGTGTCCCTGTGTTCACCCTGATGGTCTCTGTACTCATTCAAACTGGTCCATGTCCTTGGGGACCCCTGGGCTGTCTATCAATCCCACTGATACCAGTATATATCAGAAACAAATATTTTAAATTATTAAATACAGTTCTTCCATGTACAGAAATGTGCATGCATATTACACTGAATTTCCTTTGACTAAAGTACTGGGATCTAACTAAGTTGATAGTTTGGATAAAATGAATTATTTTAATACTTTTTTTAAAGTAATATTCATATATTAAAGCCATTTGCTCAGCTATATGTACTAAAATGATTTTAAAAGTAAACTGTTTTAATTAACGACTGCTCACTAATAATGTCTTGAGCTGTTCTCAAACCACTGGTCAGTGAAAAAGCCACTTCAGCAATATTGAACAAGGATTATCCCAGGGTGTACTGTAAATTGCATTAAGATATCAGAAAGAGTTCACCCAAGCAGCAAAGGTTGCTGCATCCTTGACTGTAATCAGTAGAAAGGAAGCAGAAGCCAAGATTATATTTGAATTTAGTCAGTCTGTGGCAGGAAAAATCCTGTTAGTCATGCATTGATTTGGAATATTCAAGTGCAGCCTGTGTTGGTTTGGTGGAGAAGTAATCCTGATTTAAACGTTAAGCTTCTGAGGGCTAGCTTAATTTAAAGAAGATAAATCTTGGGATTGTATAAGGTATTTACTACAAAGAACATGCACTATATTTGAGATACTGCTTAGCAGTTTCAAGAGCCCAAGGAATTTGAAGTTCTGAAGAGCATGGGAATGCTGGAGTCCAGTAACACTTTTTTACATATTCTCCTTGTTTATATGTAAAAATGAGGAATGGCTGTTCCATTAGACTGGTTATTAGTCAGGCTGGTCTCTCTCCAGTATGCCCACCTCTGTCTCAGGCTGGAGAGCCCAGAACAGCACCCAGCACTCCAAGTGTGGCCTTGCCAGTGGTTTTTTACCTCTGGGAAAGGAACAGGATCACTTTGCTCTGTCTGCTCCCAGCGCTCCTCCTAATGCAGCCCAGGATGCCACTGGCCTTCTTTTCAGCAAAAGCACGTTGCTGGCTCATGTTCAACTTGTCTACCAGGACCTTCAGGTCCTTTTCTGTAAATCTGGAAAAAGCATATTTGTAGAGATGTCAAGCAGGTCATTAGCTTTTATATATTAGTGGAGGTCCATGGGATTCATGGTTAATAAATATGTCAGGATATCATGATGAAGCCTGGGACTGGCTTGAAATCACTGTGTCCTTTGAAGAGAAGTGAAAATCTTACTTCTCCATTTGAGTCACCTAGGTTTAATTAGAATCATATAGAAATAATAAAAAAAATTAAAATTCTGTAATTTAGGAAAAAAATCTACTCATTTTGATTTGCACGAGAAAGATCGTGCCATCTGATCTTTTCCTGGTGTCATTAACAGGAGAATGGAATGAAACAGTGTTATACAGAAGGATAATATTCAGTGGACCATAAGAATCTGCTGAAAAATTAAAAGAATGTGTAGGAATTTAGGCACTTTTAAAGGGCTACAAAAAAATTCTGTAACCAAAACTGAAATTTTATGTCAATCAAGAACTTTTCTATTTTTATTTTGGTAGGATTATTATGTTTCTTTCTTATATCAGAGCAAATGCTTGAGCACATTAATACTGACCTTTACATTCCTATTAAATTTAAAATGCATACTCCCTTTTCAAAGAAGAAAGAGATGAAAATGAGGAATGACTTACTATCTTTAGAAGAGGGAGGATCATCCTTTAGTTGAGGGAGTACTTCAAATTCCATATTCTGGATTTTCTTACAGATTCGGGGTGGATACAGCTGAATATTTTTTTGTAAAACCTCTTTTGTATTATACAAGTTGTCCTTGCAATAGAGTAAAACATACTCAATACATGCAAAAATATAATATCCAGATGCTGAGATGGCATCAGTGTACTATTACTGAATGGAAAGAAATGGACAGAAAGGAGTTAAGGATTTTTTTTATTTCTGCTTATATGGTTTCATATTTCATAAGCTAGTCCAGCAGACTTAATGAAATTCAGAATGCTGACTACATATCCTAGAGAAACCCTACTGGGACATTAAAAGGAACAATAGCAAACATAAACATAAAGTCTCCTTCAGATTCCAAGTACAACACACCCATCACTTTCCATTTGCTTCTGTTCTCAAGGAACACAGGGAAAATATTACACAATAATGTGAGACATGAATTAATAGCAGGCTATCTAGTTCTAGTGCCCACTAAAAATGTATTTATACATAAAAGTTTGCATGATTTTACCTTGTCCAGCTTGGTTGTCAAAAAGAAGGAATTAGTGAAAAGGGTGTAGTATATTGTAATCCATTATTTCATTCGACATGTGGGAAGTTCTTGCATAGCATCAATATTTTTTGAAGGTAGGAAACTGAGCAGAGAAACAAAAACATCTATTTTTAATCCAGTGAATGTACAGACCATTCTGTGACACTCAAGACAGCAGAATGTGCTTATTTTGAGATTAGTGGACATCCCGAACATAAAGACAGTTTTGCCCCTTATATTTTCTGTGGAGCTCTTTTAAGACTCATTCCTGAATGCATAAAAATAGTTAAATAAATACTGAAATAATGATTCAAACTAGTGCCAGAGTATTGTAGCACACATTTGAAGATGATGCCTTGGGCATAATATGATCACCAAAATGAAAATTAGAAATTAGTATTTAGAAAAATGTTTAAAGACTAGGAAGTCACAAAGGTGAAAGTGTGATAGAAACATTGTAAACATTTCTGTGCCGTCAAAAACTAGACAGAGGTAAAATTCTTTAATTTTCTGTATTTTCCATTCAGCTCTCCCTTTAGTCACCTCACTCCTCACCTTGTTTTCTTTGTTCTTATCCTCTGTTCTGCTGTTATTTATTAGCTCATTTTTTTAAAAAAATGCCCTAAATCATCATCTTTTCTTGCCTTTCCTTTTCTTTTCATGTTACTGCTGGGTCTCTGGTTTGATTTATAGATTACGTGCTGAATTTTGGAGTCAACTTTCTGTTTCAAACTCCCAGAGGGAAATTATATGCTTTGTGTAAAAGCCTGAAGACCTTTACCTGAGATTTCCTTTCTGCTCCCTGGCCAGAGGAGCAGCTAAAGTGGCTGATAGCTCTGCATCAGGGTCATGCTGGAGACATCACAGAACAGGGGGAAAAACTGTCGTGGTGCCAGGGTTCACTCAGGTTTCATTCCAAAGTCTCTATTTGAAATTCTTCCTCAAGTAGCCTGAGAACATTATTGACCATCCCATAAAGCTCTGGATTCAGTATTGCACAGAAGGTGGGAAAATCTGAAACACTGCTGTGTAGATGTCTACATAGGAGAAAAAGTTGCTTCCCTTTTTTCCTCCAGAATTCAAGGGCTGGGAAAAATTTTGTCTGTGTTATTTCCTTCCTGTTGGTCCTTTATTTTTAAAGATGTGCTATTTATATTCTATTCAAATGTTGGTGAGAGAACCTACAATATGAAATAGGGAATGACTTCATTATTTCAGATAAAGCTATAGAAGTAAACATCTATTTGTGTCATTATTCTGTATGCCAAGGCTCATTAGCTATTGCTAATTTGGCTTCAGTCATTGAAAGAAGCTGAGTTGTTGCTTCAGGAAGAAGAAATTAACTCTTAGAAATTCATTGTATGCCTTAAATAGTCCAGCAAACTTCCTCACTGCCATTTTGTGTTAAAAAAAAACAAACAAACAAAACAAACAAAAAAAAAAAAAACCCAAAAAACCAAAACAAACAAAACACAAACACCATTCTTTAAGGATATTTAAGGAAAGGAGAACCAGTACTTTCAGAAATATATGTTTGGCACGTTTATGGAGAAAATACAACGCGGGTAAGATGAAAATGGTATTCAGATACAAAGTTTTCAAGCTAAGCCTTAGGTCATACAAATGTTAACTGCACATTGGTCTTCCAAGAAAGAAATTTAACACAAAGCACACTGCATGAGGAGAAGAGTTCTAGTTAATTATGAAGACCTTACTAAGGTGATGCATTCTTGGTGCAGTAACTAAAACATACTTTCAGATGGCACACAGGACAAATGTGTTATAAAATATTAAACTACTCTCTTCATTAACCAGATTCATTTGTAGAAGTTCATCTTTTTGGTTGTGACGTGCTAATTCCTAAATAGTTTTTTAGGAAAAAAACTATTTTTCCCCATCTTTCTCAAACTGAAGGCAATATATCTGCATTGCTTGAGATAACTGGGCTTGAACTATTTCATCTCATCCTCCCCCTAATAGCAAAGCTCAGGTGGTCCTTACCCTTTAAATGTATTTTCTTGCCAGGAGAGGCAAAAATGAACCAATATATGAAGAGTGAAGATAATCTGGGGGTTTGGCCTGCAGGGGAGATTGGAATCCCAAGGTAACAAGATGTTACAGATGCAGCTCTGCCTCGCTTTCTTTTCTCTCCAAAAAGTGGAGGAAGAAAACTGGGCTCTTGCAGCAGGGAAATGCATGACACCTTAAAGGCAAAGGTTCATTCTGGAAACCTAATGTGAGGAATCAATTCTAATCCATACCAGCTTTTCACAAGTAGCTCTTTCACGCATGAATAATAATATTGAAGTCAATGAACACACTGGTGATTGGTTTCTCCAAGACAGCTAAATGCTGTTTTTCCTTTCTGCTTTGCCATTTCTGGTCAAGATAATGCATCATGTTAAAGAACACAACTAAAATGTTCTAGAAAAATGGATAATAATGGGCCACGCCTCTGAATATGAAATAAATAATTGCTTATATATTTATAATCTACTACAGCTCTTGATCATCTGCATCAGCCCTGATGTTATTGCATTAGTTTCATGCCTTTCCAGCATAAAAACAGTTAACTGCCCTGACCAGTAAATGTGTTGCCTCATATTTCTAAGCTCCTTTGGCAATTCCAGTACTTATTTAAGGAGGACTGATTTTTATCTGTGGCTTGGATTGCTTCCTTAAAAAGCACATTCTCTCCCTAAGCCAAAAATAATACGATTGAATAGTGATGCTTCTGCTGTCCCAGCATCTCTGGGCCCTAAATCAGAGTGTGACACGAGTGTGACTGGCAAAGCTACTGATACTGCAGTTATGAAAGTACATTTTTCAGAAATGTACACTGACCTGCAATGTGTATTGTCATACTTCCCTATATTAGCATTGATTTTAAGTTACAGTCATTTCTTTTATTGCAATTTTCACAGGGAAATCATGTAGCAGCTGCTACTATGTTATCTGTCTCTGGGATGCTTGGGCAGCTGAACCTAATATTAGTATTTCATTGACCATATAAATTTTACCTTTGGGTTTATTTGTGTTTTGGAATGCATTTTCCCCCCCCAATATTTAAGCTCTAAATCTTGTTTGATGTGTTAGAGGACAAATAACCTCTAATGAAACTGATGGGACTGTCCCTTTCAATTACAAAGACAAAGGAATCAATGAGACTCATTTCACACATTGAATGAGGTTAGTATTATTTAACACGACAAAGAGGAATAATAATTGATGATAAATTATGAGCAAAATCCTATTGGATTATGCATTATTTTACTTATGGTGGTATGTAACATTAACTAAATTGTGTAGGAAGCTGCAAAACATGATATTTTCTCAACTCTACCTCATCTGTCAAACCACACAATGAGCATGTAAAGCATACTTTTGCTTCTATTTATTTAAGCAAAGAAAAATCAAATAATGCATTTTCTATTTTTCTATACATACATTCAGGTGGACCATCTGCAGGTTTTAATTGTTCAGTTCAGGAATGCAAAGGAAAAGAAGTGTGCAATTAAGAGACAAGTAATAAGATAAATTTCAGATCCTGAAAAACAAAATCTATCATTTTGTAAGGCAATGAAAAATCATTTCAACTATGTATCTTAATTTTTACTATACATAGAGATATATGAAATTAGTTCATATTTCTCCTCTGGCACTGCAAGTGCTAGTGCTCTTTTCTGTACTTAACACTATCAGTTCTTTAGTAAGAAAGAATTAATAAATGTCCATTCACATTAGTCCTGGAAAAAAAATTCCACAAATGGTGGATTCCAGCAGTACCTTTGAGCAATAAATTCATTGTGTTAATTTCTTAAGGATCCATTTAATGGTTTCCCATTTTATTCCCACTGTTAGACCCTTATGTGCTCTGTAGCTCCTCGGGTGCTCTTTGCCTTATCAAATGGTCTCACTTTAGAAAGGAGCAAAGAGCAAAGCAGCAAAGAGCTCAGTGGCCAGCCTGGCCTTTGGGAAATGCTCATTTATAGCTTGGTCATCCAGGACTGCTGTGCCAAGAGAGTCTGGAGTGATGCTTAAGTGAGCATTGCTGGATCTTTAGCCAGAGGCTAAAGGTATTACTCCAATATCCTGTTCAGTTCTTGGGAGAAAATTCCGTTTCTGCCTCTGAGCTGGCTGTTCTATTTCCCTGGATATTTTCCTGGACTGCATAAACTTCAGAGACTGTAGAGAATCAGCCTCATTGCTGACTGCCTGTCTCAGGAGGACCTCCCATACTCACCATGCAACCTCCAGAGCTATTTTGTGATATCCTGGCTCTCTGATGCCAGGAATGGGGTAACACTCCAAAGATAAAATCTCTCCTATAATACAGCACAGGGAGGTTTTCTGATGAATCTGAGTCAGGCTGGCCAGCAAAAAGGAAATGCTCTGACCAATATAGGCCAAAGTGTGCATTTGGACAAACTACTAGAGAACATTTTCTTTTATGAAATTCATCCCACTGGGATTACCCAAAGTTTAAAACCAAAAGCTCTTCACCTTTTCACCTGGGCAAATATTTTCAAGGCGATCTGTTATGCTGTGAGTCATTATTTATTTTTGCTTCCCACTAAGACAAAAAATAGAAAGCTAAATGTGCAACAACCTGTTTCCAAGGGATAAAATTCTGCCTTTCACTGACATTGCGATGTATTTATAATGTTGGGAAGTAGTATTTTAAGGTTTTCTGCCACCTGCTTTAAAGACTGCAGTTCCTTTTTTCTTTTAATATTCCTTGTGTAGTGGTGACAGTACAGCAAACTGTCAGTCACAATGAGCTCATGCACATCCTTCTGTCAGGATGAGTGTGGGGCTCTGTGGAGATGTAATGGAGCAAGGGAATGGAAATCAGAAGGCAAAGTCATCCCTCTGTGACTTTGAAAAGTCACTTAGCCTTTTTAAGCAGGAGTTGTCACAAATGGACTCGTTCCCCTTTTTCGTATTCAGAAAAAGATGTGTGCATGTTAATCAGCACTTCCACCTCTTCCACTTATGTTTCAAGCTGAAATTCCCATCAGCTCCTAGCCCATTCTAACAATGTTGGAATTTTAAACCCTTATTTAATTCTTATTTTAGAGAAGCATTTTCAACTCTTTTAGAGAGTAAGCTTTCAGAGGAATGCTTAAAAATTTCAAGAGAATGCATTTTAAAGACATCATCAAGAAACCAGAAAACAAACTGGGTCACAAAATCTGAACTGCATTTTATTTTTATTCAGGAGATCTTATTACTTAGAGCTATATCTTTGTGGAATAATTAGAATCGTTATATTTCTTTTGAATGACAAGCAAATGCATAATACATAAAAATTGCAGAATTATTCCATAAGAAACATAGAAAGAGCTTGGGTTCTGTACACTGTAAAATAATTTTTAAAACTCAGAAGTCTCTGAAAAAAAAATCAAATACCAGTATCTCACTGAAAGGAGAATAAACTTAAAAAGGTTAATTGCACCGTTCTGACTCCAGGCCATCTATCATCACACTGACAGAACTTTTTCTTCACTAGTGGAAACAATGATAGGGCATAGCAGTGATGATATAAATTGAATAGTCCCTTTTTATGAAAATGTCTGCACTTCCAAAAATAATGCACTGGGATTCCCAAGTTGTGATAACGTAGGAAGTTGTGATTAGGAAAAATTATGAGAAAGGTTTTGAAATGTTCAAGTATATTCCATTCATGTGAAATGCAGAACAAACTGTATTTAATGACTGCCTTTCAAAATTATTTCTAATTAGTGAGGCATTTTGGCAAGTGTGCTTTCCTCTCCATCTTTGAATTTTTACCTTAATTTTTTTGACAGATTAGTCTTGTAAAAGTTGCAAAAGAAAAGGCAAAGCACCCAGGTCATCAAATCTACAATTGCCTCTGTTAATTTTCTGGAAGAATAAAAAAGATTGATGTAAAATATTACACAATACCTGCTTGAAGAAAATTATTGTTAAATCTAGGATTCATACTCAAGATATTTATTTTGGTGAAGGTATAACACTTTAAAGCAAAAGTATTTTCTGATCATATGTTAGCAGATACAGTAAGGAGAGAAATCAAATCTATTGAGAGGCCTTTAGCCTCTCAAAATTTAGTACATGTGAGAGACATTTATCCTCTAATAATACAACCAAAAGTGATCCAGAAAAAGGGAATCTTCTACAGGGAAATGATCTTCATTGTTGAAGATATCTTCTGTGATGTGCTTTACCTTCAGTCATTCTGTGTTTGTAGAGTAAGTCCAGTGTTGTGGTGGAAGTCATGGGGAGAATGCCCATCCCAAATTCTGGATTACCAACATAATTTGGAATCCACAATTACCAAGTGCAACCAAACAGCATAGAAGAAAACCATAACCATGCTAAAGCTAAACAATGGCTCTGCTGTTTCTGAGTGTCAGCTGCCTCTTCTCCCACATTCTTGGAAAATACGGAGGTAAGGGCATGGTCAGGAGGCTATTGTATCCATTTTTCATCTGCACTTCTACCAAATGAATGCAAACCAGCAGAGTCCTTCTGTTCGTGCTAAAATAGCTTCAGGTCTTTACCACACTAAGGCACATTCACATTTAAGCATATTCTTAAACCATTTGAGACTTTTCTAATTAAACCAAACACATTGAATCCTGGTTTATTCCCTGGTGCTGCCCCAAGCACTGATATCACACCCCAGGTGGAAACTCAGAAGGTCCCAGAATGCTGTAGTGGTTTAAGTTTACCTTGATTTCAGTGTGATGCCTTGCCTAATGTGGGATTTATGGCAATGTTATAGTTAGGTATCAAAGCCATGAATATTTGTGTGGCTAATTTTATGTTGCAGAAAAGTTGGGCAGTTTGTCAAAGACAAACCATTAGTAGAGCTGTATTCAAAAGGAAAACATGATTCAACTCTGTTTTTGGTTGAAGCAGCATCAAAAATCCCTGCTGCTTTTGGCAAACCAATTAAATCTACACTGAGTGCCTCTGAAAATCCCATTTTAGATGCTTTATCCACAATTTAGCAGTTTTGTTCAAACACACAGTTATCAGCAGCTGGTGTTCAAGTGTGTTTGCAGGAGTGTTGTGTTAGACACTGTAACTGAGTTTTGTGCATGATGGTTAATTATGTGTGTGGTGCTGTATCTTTTTGTCTTTCTAATCTTCCTGTTCTCTGTCAGAGGAAGGGAAGGACTCCAGTTTTTCACTGCCATGTCCTCATAAATTCTTTGTGAAAGTACCATTATGGTGTAACACTGAGGGTTTTGTTACCTTCCAAGATCTCTTTTAAGTTGTCATCCTGTGGATATGGGAGATTGGATCTTCTAATAGGAACAGCCAAGGCAGGCTGTAAAACTTACTCTTTCCAATTATTTTCTTCATTAACCACAAACACTTTTGTCTCAACCACAATTTTCACACCCCAGCTCCATTTCTGTTTTTCTAAAGTATTACTTTTCTAAACTCATTTACTTTTACACTATTCATCCATCCATCCCCTGTATTACCTTGCAAGCCCAGTAAGAACCAAGCTTGCCCAGAAGAAATGAATAGCATCTGTTACGAGGTATTACTTGTCACTAGGGAGGAAAAAACACCAAACTGCCAAATTCCTTATGTTACAATTTTGTTGGCTTACAACACAGGGAAACACCTTTAGGAATCTACATTTATGGGCAGATATTTGGATGATAAACTAGGGAATGAAAGTAAGCTAACTAGAAAAAAAAGACACTGTAGATTTGTAAATGTGTCTTAATAAATGACAAGCATGAAGCTATAGATAGCTAGAAGTTTTGTTCATATCTGAATTCTTCCTAGAGCTCCTCTAGATATTTTTCCCTACCAGAATATTGTTTCAAAAAGCAGAAATGTAATGGATTTGTGCAAACATACGTTGCACAGAAGATTTTGTGAAAACTGTAGGGTTTTTTGGCATTTCCAATTTTTTTTTAGTAATCTTTTACATGCTTAACCATGGCACAGAAACAATACCAAGCAAAGCCAGTAAATGCTTGAGAATACAGCTGAAATTTGGACATTAAATGCCTAAAAATATTTTGTGAATGCAAGGAATTCATAAAGCAAAAAGAGGAGATGAGATGCAAATGTTAAATGAAGGTGCATCTCTACTAGTCTCTCAAATCATCCCAACAATAGTAGCAAAATCCTAGCTGAAGGTCAGGTAAAAACTATTTACTGCTGCTTGTTCTTTTTTGTCATTTACTAGGCATTTCTGAATAAGGATTATGAATTCTGACCACAAATTTCAACACCCTTTTCTATTTTTCCTCCACCTCCATGTGACACATTTCTTTTATCAGTACTGGAACATACTCTGGTGAGCTTGAAGTACCCGACAGCTAGCAGGCAGGTTGAATAAATTGTTGCTTTGTGCCTGGGGGTCTACATTTCCCTGACTCCTTCTCTTTTTTCCCCCCAGTCCTCATTTCCCTGTCCTGTCAGCTGTTGCAGGATTCCATCTTTAATACATCATGTGTATTAGACTCTGTGCACAAGACTCTGCATGAGCAGGGTCGTCTTTGTAATCAGGTTTTACCCTTCTGGTAGTACACATCACAAGAGCAACAGTAATATTTTAATATTCTTAGCAAGGTCTTGTATATGTGCAGAATTTGGAGGTCATGTGCTGCCTAATACTGTGTTCTTTTAATCTCACATTCACTTCAGTGTGTGTGACGTTAGAAAACCAGGCAGTTGTGCCTTGGCTTTGTTCTGGGGTGTCCCTTTGATCACATCATGCTTTAAGGAGTCTATTTGCCAACAAATAGGAGTTGGCCCACTGACCTTAAAGAAGGATATTGTCCCTTCTCACTGCTGTAATGACTTGTTTTTCCTACATGCCCAGAAGGGTGGAGCTTAAGAGCTGTATTTCTACCAGATTATACTGACAGGCAGTAGCTATCTGCTTCATGTCTTACAGTTTTGCTGGCTTAAAACTGCATTTTTTTTTTCTTTCTGAGTGAATATAATGTTGAGTTTGGGTTTCTGTTTGCTGTGACATTATACATTCACAACTCTAAAAACATGTGGTCATGGACGTTAAAACAATTTTGAGTTTACTCCTATTTATCACATCAGGACCTTTCAGAATTTGTCTGATGTGGCACGTACCTGTAACTGAGTAACTCTGGCAAGATCTTGGGTTCTCAATTACTGGGAGTCTCTACTCCAGTGAGAGGGAATGTGTCCATGGCACTCAAATATTTTCAAGGTCAAAGGCTTTTTGTGCAGCATGGCTAAGTGCAGAGACTCAGAAGCTTTTGGTCCTAAACTTTTGGTCTGTACTCGTTTGCTCTGGCAGCCCAAAGCCTGTGCAAGTGGCTTTTGGATGTTTAAGGGGGTATCTGGTGCTGATCTCCTCCCTGGCTCGATGCACCCAGCCTGGGGGAAGGAGAACACTTTCAAAGATGTTGTGTGTCACTCCTGATCCTCCAGTGTGTGCATGATCACCGGGATGGTAGGATGAGCAGAGCTCACAGCTTGGCAGGTGGAAGTGACTGACTGAAACCGAGGGACAGAAGTGAGCTGTGGAGTTTCCCCTGTGTTGACTTAGAAACAAAAGCCATGACACTCATATGGCAAAGCAGTTGCTGCTCTCACCTGTCTGTCCTCATGAAGCTGCATGTCAGTGTGTGCAGTACCTGTCACAGTGAAACACTGGGCTCTAGTCTGTGACGTCTGTGAGCTGATGCATTTTTAGTCTCAGCATCAGCCAGAAGAGATGGATGAAGCTGATGGGAAATAAACAGAGAAGCTCGCCTGCTGTAACATGTCTTCACTCATAAATACAATTCTTGGGCCTTTTCTTGTCCAAGGCTGACTAATGACTCCAAAAAGTCACTTCTGCTTTCTGTGGACAGATATGAACCAGTTCACTACATCCCTGAGCCATGTGTTGTAATGTAATTTCTGAGGACTACAAAGATTAATTTCAGTGCTAGTTAGACTTCATAATGAACTCCTAGAAAATACAGTTTTGACATCCCTGACTTCTGTGATGCATCAATTCAAAACCTCATTTGTCTTGCCTGAAGTTATTGTAAGTTGTAATTTAAGAGAAATCATCTCTCTTTAATCAATTGTGCTTTTATCAGTTTAATGCTATCTTTACCCATTTATCTTCTGTGAAATCTTCTTCTGTAAGGTAATTGTATTTACAGGTTATTTTCAAGACTTTTATGTCATTTTCTGTACATTAAATTGTTGTACAGAGGGCACTTTTTGAGGTCTGGGATTTTTTTTTTTTTCAGGACTGACAGTATCAATTCATCTGAATTTCCACTTTTAATCCACTAAGGACTCTCTGTGGCATATGTATGTGACTTACCCTTCACCTTGCTTCTGGAAAGATATTATTTAATTATTAACTACAGAACATACACAAAAAAAATTGTTAAAAGACCTTTTATTTTTGTTACTGCAAGTTTTGCTGTAAGAATTAGTCCACTTAAGCCTTGAATCTAAATGCCTTCATGGATAAGGATTAAATTTTAAAACTCTTAATGAAAAAGAACATAAACATCAAAGTCACTATTTAATATAATTAAAATAGGAATGGGTTTTGTTAGTGTATTGTTCATCGCAAACCTCACTAAATAAAAATAAGGAATTGCTTTAGGAACAAGGAAGACTGTAACACATTTTCCTGTATTAAATTAGTTGGAGGAGGAGGGTATCAGTAACAAGAATCATGGATGAGGTTTCTGTTGAAAAAATTCATTAAGAAAAAAATAGCAAATCAGACTGAAATTTAAGTAAACAATAATGCTTTGAAAATTTTCTTGGTAAACAAAGACATCAGATATTGCATTATTGTAAATTACTTCAATATTGTCTGTAATTGTAGGAACATATAGAAGATTTCAGGAGGATGAGCTAGTGAAATATGACTTATAATTATATTCAGGAGACTGAATCTTCTTTCCTTAGCATGCACACAAATGAGAGAAAAAGCATTATAGGACTGTCCAACTTGAAGTAAGGGAAAACTACTTCAGCACTTTTAATAATCCTTTCCATAATTTTTCAGCTGTCTAGGATTCTTATAGAATAAAGAAAATGAATTAACTCTAGCAAGTATTTTTTTATGAAGTTATAAATTTCATCACACAAGCTTTAACTGCTTGACACTTTTTTTTAATCTTTCTAAAATGGGTCGAAATTACATTAACCACTCCAAGTCTATACTAAAAGAAAGCTGGAACAATCTAAAAGTTTAAAAAAAAAATAAATCTCATTTTTGTACATAACTAAAGTTTACCAAAGCAGGTTTATGCTCTTTATCCTTGAGGAAAGACATACTGTATTTAAGGATTTTTTATTAATGCTTCAGCATGACTTGGGATTTTAATTGCCTGTATATTTTCTAGAATTTATAATTTCTGAGCAAAGCAGTGCTTGCCCAACCATCTTATTTAAAGGTTTTTTGAGGCACTGACACTTTTTTTTGTCAAACTTTTTGACTAAATTCTATATGAGAAAATGGAAAGTTTCCATTGACTTCCAAGAGGCTAAATTATCTCTAAGGGTAAAGTATTCTTTAAGGATATTTTTGAGACTGTCAGCTACATAATTAGTTCACATGTGTGGAGATTCTCAGCTTAGCACCATCTTTATTGTTGAGCCTCTGCTTTCAAAATGTTTGTGTAACACATTTTAAGCAAGAGAAGATTAGTTGAAGCCAAAGAGAATTTCATTCGACAGAAAAATATCTTGAACCTGGTTCCATAGTATAAACCTGAAGTATCTTATTTTGGATAATTTTCTTGGAAGTCCAACTTTTAGTACTGTATAACTTTCAATTTTCATATATTTAGAGATAATGAGGGAGAGTGAGGAAAAAAAAAATGGTGCAGTATCCAATTTTAAGATGCTTGGATTGGTTTTGGCATAGCATGAGGTAGAAACAACTTATAATATTCTATGTGAGCTTTCTGTGGTATTTAAGTCCTACTGGCTCAATTAAAAAAAAAAAAATCATTAGAGTTTTATTTTGTGCCTGAGAGCCACAAGATATCTTCAAATCCCAGCTGCAGATCTCTGACATCTGGTTTTGGTTTTGTGTTTATGGGGCTGGAGCAGCCCCCACAGCTGATGGGAGACTTGCTGCTGTGTCTCTGTTCTCCAGGAGGGGCATGGCCCAAGCTGCACTCTGTGGCTGGAGCAAAAATGAACAGTCCAGTGTGACATTATTCAGCATACATGGCATTCTCATAAAATTCAAACTGCAATCTAAGCTACTATTAATTACTGCTAGCTGCAGCAGCATACCTTGCTCAATACATCCTGAGAATTAGAACCTAATTCTAATGAGAATAATGATATGTTCAAGCTTTGCAGTTTTATCATTCCTAACTGGAAATTATTCTATTCCATAGGAAAGTTAATGTTGGAAAATCAGGAATAAAAATCAGTTCAGTATATTGGATTCATTTTAAAAAAAATAATCAAATGAACAACCAAACTATGTGCACATTACGCAGAACAAAATGTACAGTGAGGTCATAGTCTGAATGATGAAAAACTTTATTAGACTTCCACTGAAACTTTTGGACTGACATTTTGTTCAACACACAGTAGAGATATTTTAAAGGCTATAACAAATTAAATGTAGTCTTGCTCCTGTCTAGTGAGTAGAGTACACATAACTGTGCATTCTGCTTTATCTGCCAAGAGCCATGACAAAGCAGTTATGGTAAGGTTTGAGTGAATAATATTGCTTTTGAAAACGTCTTGGTAAACAAAGCTACAATCAATACATAGATTCTTGTAAATTACTTCAATTTTACATGTGGTTTAATTATAGATGGGTATGGCCATGCAGACTGTTTCAGAAATAAGTTTTGGTATAGGATGTCTAGGAGAATTTTATTTAAAAGAATTCCTGTAAAAAGAGTACTAAAGACTAAATTTTGCCTGTGGATTTCGGGCAACTAAGTGCACTAAAATAAGAAGTTTTTGAGCAGATAATTCAGGTATTTCAACTGTAAAGAGAAAAGAATATTGTTGCTACTTTAATATTTTTAACTTCTGTAGATTAAAAAGGGTTTTTTCAGCAGGAATGGTGAGCACACTGCAACTGATCACTATATTTTAGGTTTCTTGGCTCTAAACCCTCGCATTTTCTTTGGGTTTTTTGGTTTGGTTTTGGTTTGGGGTTGTTTTTGTTGTTTTAGTTTGGGTGTTTTTTTGGGTTTTGTTTTTATGGGTTGTTTGTTTGTTTGTGTTTGGTTGTTTGGTTGGTTTGGGGGTTGGTTTGGTTTTTTTTTTTTTTTTTTTTGTGAAAGACTATTTAGAGTAGTTTATCAGCTTCACAGCGTGAGATAAGTTCCTGACAAAAACCCGACCAAAAATTACTCTTCTTTTTCTGCTGTTTTTTCTTTTTCCTTTTGATGTTCATGTTGATTTTAATCATCACAACCCTTCATTCTTCATTATCCTTGTTACCCTTTTATTTTCAAATTCTGCCTCATGATATTCCTGTCTACAGTTCTTGTCTGTGTGCTTGAGAGAATAGCATGTTCTCATGATCTTTTTTTATGAGGAGTTGGAGAAATTCTTAAGATTCAAAAAAGAATAAAAGAAAATAAGGATGTTCTTTTGCCAGAACCAGAAGTTTTGCATGGAGTACTATTTCAAGAATATAAACTGGGAGGATGGTTTTGAAGGAACCTTGTGCTGGCACTGAAACACAGAATAAAAGATTTGGCTCCTGAAACTATTTAGATGTACTCTAGAATATCTGAAAGCTGCTAACTCTCCCTTTCAAGAGGGCTGAAAAATTCTGAAATTACTGGAAAATGTTGGTTATTTCCAAGTTCATATGTTCCTATTTGACAAGCCATACCACTTGGCTATGCATAAATTAGACTTGTAATGAGCTGTGGTTTGCCAATGAAAATGAAATACGTGCTACAATTGTAAAATGCTGATGCAGAACTTCACAAGTTAATACAAGGCCAAATATCCAGTTCATCAGTGTAGGGTGGTTCAAGTTCAAAAGCACAAGCTTCTATACTAGAACAAATTTTATCCAGAGGCCTTACTACTTCTGCAAATACTAATCAATCAATTCTTCTGTGCTGCAGAACTAAAAAATATTCCTGTACACCAAAGGAGTATTTATAGGTCTGAATCCTTACCTTTGGAATCTGAAGTACCAGAGCCAAGTCAGCATTTGATAGCAAAGATTTAGAGAGTATGCCCAAAGCCTTTCACATTTCTGTATGGTAGTCTGAAAAAACGTTAATTTTTAGCAATAATCTTCATAATGTCTATAGTCACCTCTCATAGCTTTCATTTAAACTAGACACATACTTTGGACCCAAATATTCTTAGATTTGTTTAATTATTTAAAGCCAATACAAATGAATTTTTTTATTCCTTCATGTTAAAATTCTGTTGTTTAAAATTAATCTCGCTGTATTGGTGCCATTTATAGTTATTAGTATTGTCTTTAGCAACAGTTGATACAGTGACATCTACAGTCTAAATTAAACAAAACATAAAAGTGGTTTTAAATCAGTTTTCAAAACCAATTTTTTTCCAAACTTTCTTTGAGGCTAACTTTTAAAAGCCAGTATGAGGAGTTGGAATTAGTCACAAAATAAAGTTCAGGCATCTCCTGGTAGCTGCAAATTTATTAAATTGTTTCGTTGGTCTGTTAAGTACTTTGGTTATAATTCCTGTTGAGTTCCAGAAATATGGAGTTTCTTCTTCCTACTTCAGCTAGGTGTTTTGTTTGTTTGGGGTTTTCTTTTGTGCCATTTTCTAACCTGTTACATAGCAAGTTACAGTTCCTAGTTTCTGCTCTACATTGCCTTGTGAGGCAATTTTTTTACATTGCCTTTTTTTATAAACTACCACAATGAGCACAATGAGCACAATGAGCATGGTAGTTTATAAAAAAAGTTATGTAAAATCTCAGAATCGTGAATTTAAATGTATCTAATTGAAAACAAATCAAGCAGCATTATGGGTTGCAAATATCAGGTTACTCTGGGGATTTCTCTGTGTGCACTGCCCAGTTTTGCTGTGTGCTGGCACTTCAGATTTAGTAAATGGACCTCACAGAGGGAAACTGCCAACATATGTTGTAAGCAGAGAATTATGTCATGTAGTGTTAGGGCTAATAGGCTAAATTACAGATAACTGGAATGGATCCACAGGTGGATTGCAATTGCTGCCACAGAGTGGAGCAGCTAGTTAGAGGAGAAGCTATCACGTTACAAAACAAGATGTCAGGTATTTCATTCTGTTCTCCATCTATTTCCTTGCTATAAACAATTAGTAAAAAAAAATCCTAATATATATTGCATATATTTGTATATAAAGAGGTACTCCATTCCAAGAAAAATACCTGAACTGCTCCAAAGAGAGGAAAAGAACAAATTGTTAAGCAATCCCTGCATAGATAGAGTGAAGAGGATTTGAGTAAAGAGGATTTGAATTAAGAGAATTTGTTAATTCAATTGAGGACAAATCTTTCTGTAAAAAAATCCTCCAAATGTGTAGTCTGATAAACTAATGAACTTCATGTTAAATGAATAAATTGTTTAGACACACTGAAATGGCATATATGAAATTCTGCCATGTGACTTGCCCTAACTGTCCAGTTAAGTGTGTGCTGTGTGAAGAAATGTAGGGGATGGAAAGAAGGAGAAAAGAGGAAAAAGCTGAGGGAATAAAAACAATGATGAGCAAAGAAAAGAGCTCTGTGCTGTTCTTAGAGGGTTTTCTCTCCCTTCTTTCCAGATTTCATAGTGATGTGGGATTGAAATCTGCCCTGAGGTTTGTGAACCAAACGCTTTTAATTTCTGTGAAGTTTGTTTACATTGGAGTTGACTGTGGCTTCTCTCTGACTGATATTTTTCTTTTAAAATTCAAATTCATGAAGTCTCATTGCATAGCAAAAGCTAATGATAGGTCTTGGAATATGGTGGGGGGGGAAACACTTTTAGAGGCAGTTGTTCACTCCAAAACCAGTGGGAATAATGAAGGGTCCTAGAACAGCAAGGCTGAGACTCATTTATGCAACGAACATTGAGTGTATATAAAATCTGAAAAAAAATAAAACACTTTTGAGCCAGGCCTCTGGGGTTGTATAAGACATTTGGAGCCAAATTGCAGCAATCTACTGCGGGCAGAAAGAAACAAGGAGTGGGAGTCAGCCAGGAAAGCTTTCACCTACTTCAAGGGCCCCACAAAAAAGTCATATTCAGGCAGTTTCCAGCATGAGCTTCTGTCCTCTGCCAGTGTGTCAGGCTGGAGCCTGTGCAGGTGCACACCTTTCCCAAGGACTGCCACTCACACTTGGCACTCACTCACCTCCTTCGTGGCCCTTTTGGTCTTTATTTTTGCTAATGTCAAGCCTTCACTTTGAAAAGACAGGAGTAGCTACTTTGGGAGGCACGGGCAGGCTGTCATACTGCAGACTTTACAGGCTTCATTTTTTACAGATTACAGACTCCTTATTCACTGCTGTAAAAATGCACTACACACAAGCCCAGTAAGTTTCAGAGGGTAATTTTTACTCTTTGCAAAAACCTTCCATTTTATACCATATCATGGCCAAATATCCATTGATTTCATGCTAACCTTTATTAGCAGTATCGTTTTTACACTTCAAAATTAGTCTTTTATCTGAAAAGCCAGCAATATTTCTGTGACTGCTAATTTTTTTCAAATCTGATTAAATTTTTATTTTTAAGTGGTTTTTTTGTTGTTGTTTTGGTTTGGTTTGTTGGTTTGTTTTGGTTTTGGGTTTTTTGTGTGTTTTTTTTTAAAGGCGGTTTTGACAGGCTCTTTAAAATTTTAAACTATTGTCTTAGCTGGCATATTTGAGAAAGTCATGTTAACAGCTTTCATCTTTAAAATAGCTCTGAATGCACTTAGAGTAGCTGTCAACAGAGCAGAGATCAGTGAAATGGATCAGACAACTGGTCCCCATGTAAGAAGTGAATGTGTTAGCTAACATGGAAAACACAAAGATTGGGACAAAGAAAAAAGGAAGAGAATAGACTAGACTTACTAATTAGAGGAAAAAAAATCAGTGGGAAGTAACACCTGAAGTCACTGAAACCATTTTAAAGCATTCCAGCTGTATTCATTTGAATAAACAGGAGTTTATACTGATAATTCTTCAAGGTGATAATCATCACTCCAATCTAATGAGAAAGTAAGATAATCACTCTCTCATCTGCCCTTAATAAAGTTGAGGTTCTTTTAATTTTGTTTTGATTATTACTTATTTTTGTGTTATACATAACATATCCATCTTATCTGTAAAAAATTTTGCTACATAGCTCTGCCCCCAGAAATTAATCTTTTCTATATCATAATTTACTGTGTTTAATCTTGGTACTAGAGAAGAGAATTTGGTTATTACAGTCACAGTTTTATTTACACTTGAATGTGCATTTTTTTTATTCCCATAACAGACTTCTACCAGTAACTGAATGGTAAATTTGCATTTTATGGGTATTTCAGTTTTTTGGAAGGAAAATGATTCAGCATTAGATGTTTCCAAATTTTGATTTTTTCATCTTTAAAATGCTCACTTGGCTGTTTTCAGTTGTTCCTTGTTTATTTCACATGTTCATTTTTAATTATTTTCCAGAAAATGCTTCTCTTTATGATAGATAAAAACAATATCAGCAATCCAAATAATAAACAAGCCTTACAGTGCCTTACCAAAAAAAAAATCAATATTGGAAAAAATTACTAAGACCTATAAGGAGAGTATTGATTTTATTGCTGACATTATTAATTTCAAGTTGCTCATATACTTAGGAATGTTTATTTTCCACTGTCTTAGTTATTATGAAATTGTTCTAAATACCAATATATTATGATTGAGATTTTCTAGTTTAGAAAGTGTGGAACTCATTAAAACACACACTTTTGTTTTTCAGCTGATTTTCATTAACACATCTGTGTACAGTAGGACATCATGAAATATAAAGTAAAATGCTGTCCCAAATCAGCTAAGAATGTATTTTTTAGTTTTAAATATAAGCAAAAGTTGGGAACAGAGGCCTGTGTTCCTACTATTGCTGTATTTCAACCCACAGAAAAACATACTAAATGTGTTTTGTTTTATTTCACTTGAATGTAGAGTTTGTATGAGGTTTCAGATGGTAACTTTATCCCTGTGCTCGTTATGACATATCAGCTAACGGTGACACTTTTATTTCTGTACAACTATTAAAGATATGACATTTTTAATTCCATCAGCTCAGGGCTTAAATTAGAGTTTGAGGTAAATGTTTTCATTTAGCTTATTGATTCTATTCCAATTTAGGAGATTATCCCATAGCTCTAATTCACCCAAAGAATCTCACTGGGGAGATTTTTCAAAGGCACAAATAGAAGTCAGACCACTAACTTCCATTCACTGCTGAAAATTGTATTACTGCCTTCTCTCTGGATACAGAGAGACCCAGTTCCCATTGTTCTCTTAATAGGACAGAGCATCCATCTTTCTCAAGTAGGCTTTGAAAATGTTGATCAAAGCAGAGGAGGCCAGATGCTCACAGTCTGCTATAGATCCAGTACAGTCAGTGAATTATTTGCACCATTTGGGACACAAGCCATGTCATTGCTAAAATTATTATAAGTTACTTTGTATCCTAATAATGATTCAACACTGAAGTATTAAGTTTTCCCCGACAAAATGGAAAATGGAAAAAGTTAGAAAAAACCCAACTGATTCAGTAAAACCAATGCAACTGCCTGGTAAAATTGTCCTTCAACTGAATTTTTTTGTTATTAGGCTGTAAGACATTGACCTTGATTCTTGTTCTGAAGATCAGTATGGAAACACTGCAGAGGAAATGTCCTCACATACTTGGATGAAGATACTGTAAAGCCTTCACTGCTTTGCAATTTGATTTGGCAGGAACAGAAAAAGTGTAACCAGACTCTTATACCTGTTTTTAGACATTTTGTCATAGTTCCTCTTCTCTGCCCATCTGCCAAGATAGTTTCCCACGTTTCTGGTGCCACCTACCCCAGGAAAAATTAGCTGATTTTATATTCCAACAACATGCCCCGTTCAGCAAGCATGTGTAGAAAGAAATTTCTTTTCTTACATGGACAGAGTAAATACCAGGAATGTCTCTGTGTTCTGGGATACGTTTCATGGCGTTTTAGGTACTTGGTAGCTTCAACTTCTAGCTTTTTAAGCTGAACTGTAGCACAGGGCCAATTTACAAAATATATGTTTATCTCATGTTATCTACTCAAAATCACCTGCTGAGATAGTGCCACACTCACCTGGGTTTCTCATCATCAGTTATTCACGAGGGTTGGCACAGTTCTCAGCTCAACTGCTTCTCCTTTGCAATTCCTCTTCCAGACAATACCTCACTTTCTGAGCAGGGCTTGGTTAGCTGGAGACAGAGGGGAAGGAGATGAGGAAGGATAAACTGGAAAAATTATATACTGGAAAAAAAAAGGGAGTAGTACACTGAGATGGAGTATGGAGAAGTCAGAGATCAGTGGAAAGGAAAATAAGATTTCAGTAAAGAGCCATCAGCAAAAAGGAAATACATTTTAAAAGTATAAATAAGAAGAAAAAAATGCAGCAAGCTGTGTATTTGATCTTGCAAACATAAAATGTCCAGGTCTTCTCTGAATGTTTTCTTGAAACCCACTAAGATTATATTTTAAATGTGTGAGAAAAAGTAAATATAGAAATGCAAATCAGGCCTGACAGATTAGCCTAACAATCAGTTTTTTTGAAAAGCAGAAGGCCGACGACAGTTTAGCAGTTTATTTTGAGAGCTGAGTAGGATGGCATTTTTTTACATTAAACAATATTCACTTTAGTTTCTTGTGTTTATTTTCGTCTGAACATATCCTTACAATTCTCCACCACTCAGTTAACAGTCCTACATTTGCCTGAATTAATAGGATAAATATTGCCAGTTTGTTAGAACAGATAATGATAAATGACTTGAATACATTAAATATGTTTGGGACATATTTAATCCATAAGCTTGATGTTAAAAGCGCCAGCATTATCTTATAAAATTTTACTATCAACATGATCTGGGAAGGATTCTTGTGGTAGTCTCATGCAGCTTCTCGTTTATGCTGACATAAAACACTGTCTGTGTTGAAATATCAGCTCACATAGAGCTGTGAGGAACTGTTAGTTGTGCAGTCACACATAAAAATGCTAAATAATCATTAGAAGAAGGCACACTCTGGCTGCTGGGGTGGGATCACAACAGTAAGAGACAGAGAGTCTTTAAAAGCCTGGAGTGCCGTGGTTGAGGGTCCTGAGAACACTTGAGATGCACTCAGGGGTTTTGCTGATTTAGTGCCAGGGGTAGGAAGGCACATTGAGATGTGATGCTTTCACAAAAGCCATGCTTCCTCTGCAAATGGTGTGTTGGGATCCAGAGTCTGTCGGTACTTTTTGCTTTTAAAGAAGAAGTAGTTCTCTACTGTGCAGGAAGGAACTCATCTTGCTAGCCTGTGGTAGTGTCAGCATCACTCAGGCACCCTGGGCCAGCTGAGGTTAGAGTGCCCTGCTCTTCTGGTCCTTAGTCTTTGGACTATTTACTTTATTTTTATTTTTTTTTCCCAATAGTGACTTTAAATACACAAACTCTCCTGGTATGAAGGACAAGGTGTCACCTCCAGCTCAAACAGCAACCTTTAAGAGATGTTCTCTCATGTAGATTTTAGCCAGTTACAATGTCTGAGATGTCTAGGTTGCTGAGGAAGGATGATTCCTGAGTGCAAGTTTGAAGGTATCTCATAGGAACTCACTTTGCATTTTTAACAGCAAGAACAAAATATCTTCTTTATTACATGCTCCTAGATCAAGGCTTTGGTTTGGGTTTTTTTTCCATTTATTTCCTGATGGACTTTAAGCATCTTTTAAAAACAAAGAGAAAAAATACGTTATGAAATAAGAAAAAAACCAAAAGTCTTAATCCTTGCTTTTCTCGTAGCATTACTAGCTAGGCGTGTAATGGAGAATTTCTTGTGAAAGTCATAGTAGTTCCTGACTGAATTTTACAGGCTTTTTCTAATGCCTAATCTTCCGCAGCCACATGGAAAAAAATAAATCCAGGAAAATTGAAGTCTCTGAAATAAATCAAAATCAAAATCTGTGTTGCCCTGAGGACATGAGAATAGATGGCAAATTGATAAGGTACATGGGTAAGAAAAACATACTTTTTTGCCTCAAAAACCAGATCATCTCTTTTCCAATTTCAACAAGAGGAATTTTATTTCTTGTTAACTGTATATAACTAATGAGTATATATGTAAGGCTGGTTGATCCAGCCAAGATCAGTTTACTTAAATGTAGCTTTAGTCAAGACTAAATAATATGTATCAGAACTGCTTTCTAACTGTGCAAATCCTGCTGTGTTTATGTTTTTGTTTTTGTGGTTTTTATTAGCAAGAAGCATGTGTACATAGATGCTGTACATTTACTTAAAGATTTGTGTGTATCTTTGCATGAAGAACACATCTGTTTTACTCTACCACCAAAAATGTAAAATGTGATAGGAAAATGTAAAATGTTATGGTTGAGAATTTAAAGGCTTTAAAGGGAGGAAATTAAGAAAAATACATATGCCCTCAGAGAAGTGATGACTTTTAAGACTCAGTCGTGCTGGACCATGAAGTCTTCAGGGGAAAGGTAATGTTAATTTATATGATTATACAGTGCTGAGTGCACTGTTGGTGTTCTATAAGTAAACAGAAAAAAAATAACAAGTATGTTAGAACGGTCATTTTGGCAGGTTTTTTCAAATGTATGCATTGGAATGATTAAAAAACCAAGCCAGTCTCAGGATCTTTGTTCAGTTTATGTACTAATTAGATCTGTATTACAATCAAAACAAAAAATAACCCAGCCAAGCTGATTTGGAACTTGAGTGTTTCCCCAAGACTGCAGGGGTACAATGGTGTGTGGGTCTGTTCCACACACACACTGCTGGATTTTGTGTGTGTGCCCTTCACTTCACAGCACTACAATGTTTTCATGGCAAACATTGCTACATCTGAGTTGATCTCCCCAGAGTTTTTAGAGTTATAAGGCTTGTAAAATAAAACTTGGGTAATGTTTAGCTTTAATGAGTTCTGTAACTGTCCTGTCTTGCCCTGAAGTCTCTGTATGGCTGCCTTGCAGAGGCTTCTAGATAGCCACCAGATTTAGTTTTTCTTTTAAAAAGGGAGACTGTTGCAGAAGCGTATCAAAGGCAGCATAAGAATTGTATGTGGCAGCTATTTAAGTAGAGCTCATACTGCAGAAATGGAGACCTGCTTTGTTTTGCAAATTTGATAAAGATGCCTTCAAATCAAGGACTGGAAAGGGCAGCTCATTACCCTGCATGATAACGAGAGGGAGGGAGCGAGAGCTGCCCTTACTCATAAGTTGAGCCAATCCTTGTATGACTTTGAGGAAGGGATAACTCATGAACCCATGGCATGGTGCCCAGCCAGGCTCTTGTCGGTCTGTCCTCCTTAGCACTAAACAGCACCTGACTTCTGTGGTAAAAAAAGCTTTCCCAGGTCATCAATTTCCAACACAGTCAGTGGCAGGGTCTTTAGAAGTGACAGAGGTGGCCCTGTGTAAGGAAGTAGCTTTGGCTTTGAGATGTGGAGAAGGATCTCTGTGCACAAGAGGAACTGACTTTTCAAAGGACAACTGCTCTTCTAGTGGGAGAGGCTGCAGCTTTCATCATGTCTTTGTGAATGAATGCAGAGGAAATTTATTTCAAACCATTCTTACCAAGATGCTATAGAGAGCTCTGTAACCAGTTAAAAGAAGGTGAAGTCTCTGATGAAGGGAGAGAGAACTTTAGAAAAAAAGTTCTGCCTATTATGGATAAAAAGCTCTGTGGAAGCTACTTGATGCAAAGAAAGATCTATGCAATAAATTGCAAGTGACTTTTATCTATGGTGCACTAAACCAGAAATTAAAAGTTTAGGACATCATGAAAGCTGAGGAGAAAATAAATTAAATATGTCTGAAGATCTGAGAAAATGATGTGTGTTAAAGCTAGATAGAACTAGTGTAACACAGACCATAAATTCATTATGTAATTTTATCTTCAAGTCCTTTGACTGAACTGTAACATATAAGTCAGGAAGGCATCCAGCCTTAGCATAATATCTTCAAGTGGTCCACTGCATCTCTGAAAAATTTGTCCACATGGCTAATTCCAGAATTAATTATATTGCTTTTGAGTAAGCTTTCAAATAGCTGAGGAACTCACATGAGCAGAAATTATACAGCAGAAACTGAAACTAGTTAAATGAGCTATAAAATACTGAATCACATAGGAGCAGGCCACCTTTTATTTGGCTTCACACCTCTGAATGCTTAATTGGTTTGGTTTTACTTGCTATTAGTCCAGTGGGGAAGGCATTGCTTTGATGGCAGTAATTGCCCACTGCCCTGCTAACCAGCAACACTGTGCATGAGGCACTCTGTTAGGCAGAGTGATGTAAAAGCTCTCCTGGTGATGAGTTTTCATTGATTGTATTTCTTTGTGTGAATGTCACTTGTGAGATGCTGCTTTGGGTGTCCCTTCACAGCCCTCAGGATATGGGGTAGCTTTTTTGCAGGCAACAGCTCCTTCTGCTGTGATAGGATAAATGGGTGTGACCTGTGCAAAAGTGTCCATGCAGTGGTTTGTGTCTATAAAAGTAGCCTTCAATTAATCTCTTAAGATAAAAAGCCATCTGGCCTACAGTTCAGAAACTTTCCATTAATTCTGTGTAGTTTTCCCTGTTAGACAAAACAACTGTGGGGCTTGAGAGCTCAGCCAACATCTGCTGAAATACCAATTTGATGCATCAGTTTACTTTTGCACAGCACAAGGCTCAATGAAGTTTGGATCTGGGACCAGATAAAGGATAACAAGTATTAACTACAAGACAGGAGATTCTTCTATGAGACAGCTCAGATTTTTAGCTCAGCTTAATTTCTTTCAGTCTGGAATTTCATGCTTTGCTTTGGCTTCTTTTTTCCTTTGAAAATCTTTGTCTTCTGTCCTTCAAACAGTTCACTGTCAACTGTGAGATTGGAAAGCCTTTTTGTTTCGGTGCTCAAAACTGCAGTTGTCTTTTGAAAAGTCAATATTTCTGCATTCACAGTAAACTACACCATTCCACATTACTGCTCATGTGCTCCTCAAGGGCTGCCTTATATTAATTGAGGGGTTTTTTTTCCCTTTGCTTTGTTTTGGTGCAGTGAACAATTTAGTACATTCAGGTATCTTACATAACCAGCAGCACGATGAGTCATCTTTTGAGAGTGACTATTGACTGAACTGGCATGACTTCAGATGGTGAAAAATGTGCTGTTAGAAAGTGCTTTAACAAAAGACAATCTGAACCCCCCAAACATTTCATTTCCTGCTATATGTTACCATAGGAGTTATTTTTGCTGTAGGACAAAGGCCCAACAGCACGTGTAGGAGTGGTCTCCATTGTTCTTCAGCACGTAGATGTGACTCCTGTCAAAAAAAATTATCACAAAACCCAAAACTTTTCATAAAGAAATCCCACTGAGAAAAGGACATGATGACTCTCTCCCTGCCCAGACACAGTACTGGGTCTGTATGTGGAACCCACTCCCTCCTGGTCATCTCTCCAGAGAGAATAGCCACAAGGGGCTGCTGGGGTCAGAGCAAAACTGAAGGCTGCTTGTAATGTGTAAGAAGCAGGAGATTTGGCAGACCACAAGTTCTTTTTATCCTGTTCCACAAATACTTTGCTCTTTGTACTGAACAAAATTTGCCCAAATTGACATAAGAGCACATCTCTCATCCTACTTTCTCCAACTGGTCCAAAGAAAAAGAACATCCCTTTTAAAGGATTTGTGGATAACTACTTTAATGCCATTGAAACTTTCTTGTGATCATCTGAGGTCTGCCAGCTCTAGGTGAGAAAATTCTTCCAGCCCTCTTTTGTAAGGTTGCTGTCACTGACATGAGAAGGTTTAGAAATTACTGTCTTCAGCTTGTCACCTCCTACCTGGTTCTTGTGCAGTATTTCAATTGTACTCATAATTTTGAACTCAAATTTCATAAAGACCAGTGGTTGTGAACATGATCAATTAATAGATGCATTATTAAGTTGAAAATAACTTACTTTATCTCTTCTTTCTTGGTAATTGAAATTGTATCTAGAAATTTACTCCAGTACTTTATTCAGAAAAAGGCCCTCAATTCTGCACCTCGGTTACATCCATACACAACATGCAGCATGCTGTGTATGAGGCAGAAGATCAGCTTGGAGAATGCTATTTCATTGCTGTTCTGTGAAGAAAGTAAGTTTTACTCTTGTATAAGTAACAATTTTAAGTATTCCTGAGGCTGATACTTATGGTGCTTAAGGACTAGAAACTTTGCAGTTACTTTTACTGGGTATAAATGTAGACATGGTGCAGACTAAAGCCCCCTGTCACCACGAACAAAAAGCCCTCAGGTCTTATTATAGTGATTTTCAGCTCTCAGGATGAAGCTTTTCTTGGTCTTCACAACTCACATGGAATGATTTCATAATGGT
The DNA here is from genome assembly GCA_013397195.1 of Hylia prasina. Classification (NCBI taxonomy): domain Eukaryota; kingdom Metazoa; phylum Chordata; class Aves; order Passeriformes; family Sylviidae; genus Hylia; species Hylia prasina. The sequence goes on from VYXD01016019.1 coordinate 280,762, forward strand.
GGTGAAAGGGGTAGTAGATAATTTGTGTTCCAGCTCTTCCTAGAGACCATTT
>VYXD01016019.1:280967-340277 GCA_013397195.1 Hylia prasina
CCTTGGATGTGGTTTTTTTGCCCTTGCCCCCCTCTGTGGGTAAGGGGGGAAGCTTGACAAACTGTGTTTTTGTGCCCATTGATAAACGTAATGAGATTTGAGTGTCAACATTAAAATGTTCCGTGTCATCAGCTCTGTGAAACTGCAGTGAAATGTGGAAGCGAGGGAGAAAAAACTCCGTTTTCAGCCTGGCTGTGTCCCCTGCTAGGGTGCTGTGGGGAATGTTGATAAACACTGGGAAGGTCTGAGAGGTGGCAGAGGCAGGTGAGGAGCCGGTGGCTTCTGAGGGACCACAGAAAGCTGCCACTGCATCACCTCCTGCGTCTGAGTGCCAGAGGCTCCTAGTTAGGGGAAGCCTTTACAACTCCTCTGTTTTTGCATTCCCTGGATCAAGGAAACAAGCCATGCAATGGAAATTTTTAATAAACATTTCTAGTAGGAATAATATTTTACATCTCCCTCTGCCTCTGCTGAGTAAGTGCTGTTAGCTCCAATTGTTCATTACTAAGGAAAGTCTTCTCTAATTCATCTCTAGCAGCACTCCAGGTAGAGGTGATTTATTTTTTTTTTTGTTACCTGGCATGGCTGTGCTGTCACTGCTGCTGCTGCTTGGGCTAATAGACATAACTGCTGCCGTGGACGTCGCGCCTAGAATAAAAGCGGGGTCAAGGTGGAGAGGTGAAAAGAATCGTGAGTAACCCGGGCTTTTCCTTCTCTTCTTCTCAGCTCTCTGTGTGAAGAAATGCCTCAGGCCTCATTTCTCCGTGTAATTCTTCCTCTCTGTGAGGTTGTTCTCTAATAGCAGCCTTAAGGCCATGTAATTTAAGTATTTAAATATGCATGTGGAAGGCACGGGCCACACCTTCCGTGAGCTCCACACATCTGCAGTACAGTCCTGTGTCTCCGAACTGCCTGTGCTGATTAACTCCTCTCTTTCCAGGGACTTGGGAGAAGTCCAGGCTGCACCTTTTCTATTTATAGTCTTAGCATTTTGCATGCTGTTTCAGATGTTAGCTTTGATAAAGGCAGCAAATCTCACAGGTCTGCAGTTTGTGTGGAAGAACCTTGTAACCCCAGTTGATTATGATAGTTAATTTTATGGATATAAATGCATAGCTGCACTTTAAAATCTGCAGATTTAGGTAAGGGGATGTAAGGTAGAACTGCAGCTTGTGAAGGGTTTATCAGTGCTGCACTTAGAAAGAGAAAAGAGAATTTACTATTAGAAAAGGAAAGTAGATGAGTCATCATAATATTTGAGAGAGACTTCCTACTGCATACACAGATGCTTGACTGAAATAACCAGATGATTATTTCCATTTACAGGACAACTCAGTTCTTGCTGACATTATTCCTTATTCCTGTCTGGGTATTTATAAACAAGAATGCCCACGATGGGCAGCATAATATTATCATTATGCCTGTGCATAATGATATAACCATTTGCTGTGGTTTTGGTTTGGGATTTTTTGGTTTGGTTTGTTTTTTTAGAAACAGTTAGATTACCAGAAGAGAGAAAGAATATTGAAAATGGAATGAAAGTTTTCTGTTTAATTCAGCAAAATGTGATGTGGTTGCCTGGAAAACATACATGATGGAAGTCCCTAAAATAACCAGAACTTGGAGGGCTGGCTGTTGGTATCCTTGGAATGGATGTTATTTTGTCAGTCCTCTTACCTGGAAGCTGGTCTGGAGCTTGAGCAACTTTTTTTTTTTTTTTTTCCCCTAAAACATGAACATAACATCAATAAATCTGCTGCTTCTGTCAGTTCCCATATCAGTAGCATTAAGGAAAGAGGTGATGAACTCAGTGGAATTGAGAGCTGCCTTGCCCACTCACAGGTACTTTACATCTAAAGCCCACACTCCTCAAACTAGCAGGGCATGAATGTGTGCATAAGGGATGCAAAAAAATAGCAACCCATAGCTTAGAAATATTTGAACACATGGACTAGTTATGACTAAAAGAACCCTTTATTTTAATTGTTGTGGAAACTGAGGCACAACTGAAATATGTTGAATGAATTTTTTCCACAGTATGTTTCTTTCTCAGTAAAAAGTGCTTTTAAAATGAGTATCTGTATATCTGTTACAAAAAAAGCCAGATCCTAGAGCAAAAATACTGTACATTCAGTTTTGATTAACTGACTTGCAGGTGCTTGAAAATTTCTGATTCTGAGTATTCAGTCTGACTTTTTTTCTATGAAGAATTGAAATAGATGTGATACAGATATTAATGTCTCACAAAAGCATTAATAAAGTTAATCAGCTTGGGATGGCATTTAGCTATGATAAGTAAATTATGCAAATATTCAGAAGTTTAAGACCACCACCTGTTTGAAAATTGTTTTGCAACTACAATAGTTCATTGAATGTCACCTGTATTAACTATTAGACCTTATTGATTCAAATTACTTGCTTTCTTCTCTCAGGACAGGGTGCTCTCAAGCCAGCACATTAGCACATTGTTGTATTTGGTTAAAGGAAAAAATAGGCTGTAAATTAGTTTTTATAGCACTTTGATATTGTGTTACTTGATTGCTTAGAGAGATCAGTTGTTGAATGTGTTAAAATTATGGATCTGAATTAACTCTCCTTGAAATTAAGAAGAGATGTTTAGAGTAGACTTCAGCGTTTCTTTTATTTAAATTTCAGCAGCACACTCACTAAGAACAAGAACATTTTACAGGAATGCCATTCATTTTATTTCATTTGGCTTTGCTATCCATGATGTCAAAATTTCTCTAATAGTAGGGATGCAGATTATCATGCAGAACTGGATACTCTGAGCAGTAAAGAGCTCATTTCTGAGAGAAAAAATGTTGTGTAATCATAGTTGATGTATTGCTTGTTGATTGCTATGAATGCTGTACATTTTCCTGTCGTTGACATTGCACTTGAAGATGTTCTCTTGCTGGTTCATTTTTGCACATCATAGTTAAAAGTCAAAGGAAAAAAATATTCTGAAAAGGTTGTGTGATTGTGTAGTTGTGTGATGTATGTTTATATTTAACTGGGTTACATTTAAATTCCATAACTAAAACCAGAAAGTATGACATTACATGAAAGGGGGGTATGTATGGATGGTTTCTATATCTTATAACTGAAATTTTCACTGAAGCATTTAGATGCAGCAGTTTAGCAATGCTTTAAAAATAATTTATATTTACAATATACAGAGATTTCAAAACATTTTTCCTCCAAGGGGTCTTTTAGAAGACAGAAGAACAACCTTTCTTTAGGTTCCCTGTGGTGTGTCTCCAAAAAAGATCATTGTATATTAAGGGGCTTAAGAAGTTGTCCAGAAAAGTTGTCGTGATCCAGTTTTAGTCATTCTTCTCAAGGTCCGGCAAGGACCACCACAAAACTTTTGGCTTTTTCTAAGCTTACATCTCATCAGATGAAGTTTTCTTCTTTACTTTTCCGTAGGGGCTCTTGGAACTGGGAAATCTGTAGCCTGGTTCTGCTCCATTGCAGCTCAAATGAGTGAAGTCAGGAGAATGGAGATAAGTGTTGTTTTCTGACAAATAGAACCGCAACAAAAAATAGTATGGAAGGAAAATGAGGGGATTTATTCCTGTATGAATCTGAGGTTTTCATTATAGCAGCGTTTGTGTAGAATGGGGGGGTAACAGCACATGTCTTAGAGGCAATATTAAATTATTTAAATATGTAAAAAATAGCTTTGCTTAATTGCTTATGCAATGATGTCATCTTCTGGCACATTATTACTTTTATGTATTTACTTCCTGCTTAAGAAAGCCAACAATTGTTGTTTGAATGCCTGTCCTTTATGATTTACGTGCTGATGATAATTAGAAGTTATGCAAAGAAATCTCATGTTTTGATACTGAAATGACAATGTATTAAAACTGTCTTACCAGCTCTCAGAAAACTGTATTATAGAGCAATATCCTGGTCATTATTAACTGCTGTATATGGTATATAATGTTTACACTGAAGACTGTACAAGCATATTTTCCGACATTTATAACTTTGTATATTTTTTGTTGTACTATGTGTAATTTTCTTTTTCAGAAAAATTTAATCAGAATTGTTTAATTTGTGAATAAATTTCTTTTCATTTGATAGGGAATAAAATATTTTTTTAATCAGGTTTTGGAAGTAAAGGTCAGAATTTAAAGTTGTCCCAGAGTGAATAGCTGCAGCAGATCTGTGTCTTTCATATTTCTGTTATGAAATATGGACATATGAACTAACAGAATTATGGCATTTTAAGATTTTACAAGGCATTAGAACTATTCTTTCTGTTGTTCAATTGATTTTGCATTTCAGGTAAAGTGCTTAGGATCAGCATAACTAGTTTATTTACTGTAGTTGGCACTAGAAATATCAAATACCATGGTCTTTGTTTAACCATTATTATTATTATTATTAGGAATTCTACTAATATATAAGTAGTAATGAAAAATTATACTGATTCTTTGTGTGTTGAAATATACATACATATATATCTACATATATAGGTATGTATGCACACATACATAGGTAAATGTGGGCACATAAAGAGCTACTTTACCCTCATAAAAGCTTCAACAATCTTCTGTTGTGGTGCTAAAATCCTCTCAGTAACCTATCAGTCATTTCTCAGTCAGTCCCAATCCTAGGGAGGGACTAGGTAGAGGGAATATGCTGAAATTGTTACCTTTTTTTTTTGGGTAAATGGATCATACTGATGTTCATTGGTTGGTTGATAGATTGTGAACTTCTTATGATTAATTGGTACTCGTAATTTTTACCTGTCCTCTATGGATAAAGAAGCGGAGTCCTAATTTTATTATAAATCAAAATCTATCTAACTTTCCAAGTTTCCTCAGATTGATTGTAATTTAGACAAGTTGAATTGTGTATTGGGTTAAATCTTGAAAGTTATTCCATGGTTTATATTTGACTATCAAATAAATATATCTTTCAAGTAGTTTTGGTGAGAAGGAAAAGGAATCAGATATGTGGCTTTACCTGTATGATCCCTAAAGAAAAAAAAAATGGATTTAAGAGTAATGTTGCTGCCTTGAATAAAAATATGCTTGAAAAGAAAAAAATCAAACCAATACTGAAAGTGATTAGGAGGTTTCAGGTGACACTGCCCAGGGGCATCACTGCCTGTGTGCCCATCTCTCCACGTGGCAGTGACCACTGGGATCCCCTGCTGGAAGCACATCACCAACAGGTGATTAATTTCTCTGCCCAGATGAACTATCTTGATTTGATGAAAAAAAAATTTTCAGATACATAGTTAAAAATTAGCATGCTTTAAATTAAATCAGCATGTTCCTTATCTGAAAGAAGTGAATAAAACATTTGTCCTTCTTGAAGAACTACAGAGTGGTCTTTGATGTTCAAATTTCCTCTTTTATTACAGCATTTAACCCTGACATGTCCCAAATAATTTAACTGCGCGTTTGCATATTAATATTATCATCTTGCACTAGGGGCTTCTGTGGAAGCTTTAAACAGAACAGCAAATCAAAATTTAGTGATCTTTGGTGGTCAAAGTGTAACTAGAAAGGTTTAACACAGCCTTTCCTAACCTTGAGGCTGTTTTCAAAGTGATTTTTTTAGCCCTCTTTCAGGTAGTTGTATTTCTTACAAGAAATCTTACTTCACACAGCAGAGGAAAGTGTTTTATCACAGACATTTTACTGTCAAGTAACTCAGTATCTAAAAAGAACTGTGAACAGAAAAGACAGCTGCCCTTAGATGCTGCAGCCTTTTTTTCTCCTTAAGTAGATGTGCCTGATAAGAAACTTAGAGGGATGGTAAAAAGAGACATTAAGAAAAGGAGAGATATTTTTAATGGAAGAAAAAGAAGCTAGAACTGGAAGCAAACAAAAAGGTGACAGTTAAATAGCTGAAGGCTGAAGGAAAGTAAAGAAAGATAAGGAGGAAAGAAGAGAATCTTGGAAGAGCATAAAACAAACTATTTCTGCAGTTAACATTTAACTAATTTGCACTTTCTCATACAAACTAGTTAGTCTGTGCTATTAATTTGAGTGTCCCACTTCCATTATAGATCTGTAGCAGATCTGTAGCATCTGGGAAATGACCTCTTATGTCAAGAAATAAATTTATTTAGAACTTTAATTTGTCTAAATTATATGGATAAAATGAACTATTTTATTTTAAAATTGCTTCAGTAAGATTTTGCAGTTGAAACCAAAGTGGATGACATTGATTCATAAAAGCATGAAAATTTTGGAGTAATTAAAATTTGTAACATTTGGTGCCCCAGAACTTTTGACCTTTAATAAATTTGAATGGATTTGAACTGAATTTCAGTGTTCAGTTTAGCATACGATAGATAGGCAGTGAAGCTGCTCTGAGATTATATTTCTGTAACACACTCCACAATTTCAAGAGGTCCGTTAAATGATTTTGAAGTACTTGAAGAGAAAAAAGTATAGATTTTTCCTCCTATTTAGTCTATAATTTTGTCCAAAATAACTTGATTATAAATTTTTAGAAATTTTATTTTTCATTTCTTATTTCTGAATAACAGCAAAAAAAGATGTTCCTTTTATGACTTAGTTATACTGAGAGATTTTTCCCTTTGTGGACCTTCCTGTACCATTTTTAAAAGTCAGTCTGTGTATATTCTCCTTGAAAATATATTTGCTGATATTTTATTTTGAATCACTCTGTAGATGACTCATAAAACTTCATATGTATTTCCTAACAACTGCAAGAGTAACTTTAGCCTATTTTTATTCTTAGCACTTTATTTTAGCTATGGTCTAAGGACAATGGAAGAGTTAACACAGTTCTCTACATGAGCTACTAAAATCCTCAGGACTGCATTCCCTTTTTTATTATTATCTTAGATAGCCAGGCTCACCAATAATTCATCTCTCTCTGCCTCTTTGCTTGGAAATATATGGAATCATGAGGCACAAGCATTCAAAGAGGAACATGAGGACCACCCAGTACCTAGATAAGCAGATTATGGTGCTCCAGTTCTTGGCTTTCCTGCCAAGAGCGCCATTATTAACTCCAAACATCTAAATCCATGATTAAGAAGTCGCAAGAAATAGAAAAGATCAGTTCCCTCTCATTCCTCTTAGGGTAATCTTAAAGCCTTGTACATATATTCAGCTCCTCCATTTTCAGGCTCTTCCCCAATTCAAGCAAGATGGAAACAGTCCCTGCTCACCTCCAGGGCTGAGAGCTGTAACTGGGACACTTTGTGTGTCCCACTGCTGGTGAAAACCCTGGACATGGCCTGTGATGGGAGTCACAGGTGCACTGCAGGGGCAGAATGTTTGGGGATCACAGCACTTTATCAGTTCCCTTTTTCTCTTCAAGGGGTACTTTCCTTTTGGTTGCCTTTCCTCTCTTCCTGTGAATCTGGAATCCCACAGAAAGTCAGTCTACTTTCCCATGTCAAGCAAAAGGAAAAGAGACTCTTCATTGCTCCATTCCCACCAAGGGAGCAGCAGCTGGGGCTACAGCAACACTGTATTGCCTGGGCATGTACTTGGGAATGTCTTTATCCCTCCACCTCATGCATTAGTTTCCCTTCTGCCTTTCCCTTGTGACCTCTTCACCACATCATTTTCTGGTGCCTCAGTTGTCATTTTTTAAAGCTGTTTCCAGCTTTTCCAATCTATTGCATCTCTTCCAGTACCTTGTGTGAGTGTTGCCAACCCTTGTGGCAGAGATCCCTGGGGCAGCCAGCATTCCCATGAAAACAAGCAACCTGCTGTGATCAGGATCCTCATCTATCCTTGGGATTCTGCTTCCTGTCTCTTGAAGGACTGGGGTCTTGACACGGACATCAGAGTTACTGTATGGGATTCTCCAAAGTACCTGTTGAATTTCAGCAGGATGGAATCTTTTGGTTGGAGGTGGAAGTATCAGAAAATCTGTCTGCCACTGAAAAATTCAAGTCAGAACACAGCAGGGGTTTAGGGCTACTTGTATTGGCTATGAGAGATGTTTTATCCAAAATAAAAATATTTCCTTATAATTTTAGGGGATTTATTTTTTACAAAAGTCTTTATTTTCGTATCATAAGCTGACCATAAGTGCATCTAAAGGAGCTTATTTTGTTTACACCAATTCTCTAGGTTATGATGCTTGCCCATACCTGTCTCAAAGCTTCAAGAATGAGCCAGAGATCACAATACATTGTCATATTCTTGAGACAAACTCCTTTATTTTTGCTTTTTTTATTTATATAAGCATATTCTTCCAGAAAACAAGTATAGATTTAGTTGTTAATTCTTTTTATTTTTATGGGTAATAAATATTTTTCTGATATGCCATTTGTACATCCTTAAAACTCATCACTGTTCTACTTCAGGTCTGCCCTCCAGTGAAATTATTGCTTTTTAATGACATGATGTTGGACTACTGATGCTATAAATGTGTCCCTGCTGTAAGAGATGAAAGCAAAACAAAAATCTTATGGTGATATAGGAATACTCATAGAATTATTTATTTTTATGGGAGGGATTAATGAAGACACAATCAAGTCTAGATATTGTGTGTGTCTTTTTTCAGAAACAGAACTCAGTGTCAGCCAGGAGATGTTTATGTGCTGTAAAAGGATGCACATAGGAAAAATAGTGAAACAAAAAAAGTAAACATGAAGTTTGCCCTATATAGAAGATCTCCTGGGTAATATGTACTTTGTGTTTCCTGGGAAAACTTGGTATTTTTCTGTTAGACTATGAAATCATCAAATCAGACTCCCAAAAGTGGAAGTAATTGATAATGCTGCCTTTCTTTCTTTCACTATTCCAAAACCACAGGAGAGCAAGCTCAAGGCAACTAACTGTTGGTACAAATGCTGAAGAAGAGTTTGCGACCTGAAGTTTATTTGCTAAATATTTGTTCAGTGGCTCCATCAGTGATGTGACTTGCTTTTTTTTTGCAAACACCCATTTAAACTGGGCTTCTCCACAAACAATTAAGGAATGACTGTTCTTTGTGTAATTACCTATATTTGCATTCTTGCAAGTAATAAATGACAAGTATTTAAACTGTTCTCACTATCTTTAAAAGTTTACAATCCAAATAGGTACCAAAACCCTATAGTATATCAGCTCAGGGACTAGCTGTATGCTACCTAAAGAGACTTTATACAGGTATGAATGAATTTGGATTTTACAACACATATGCATAGTCTCCAGAAGTGTGTCTCTTTTTACAAGCAATATATTTATAAACATCAGGATTTCTTCTTAGATAATAAAGAGTGGATGATATCATATATTTGCCATCAGTAGTTTTACTTAGTACTGTGATACCACATCATATGTAATTTGTGTGATGCAAACTGATTAAGGCAAAATGCTTTTGATCCTTTAGAACACATTTTTTGTCCTGCAGCGCCTTTGGTGAGTCATTCTCCTTTTACTCAGGACTGAGTATGATATAAAATTAAAAAAAAACCAAAAAACAAAAAACAACCAAAACATACTTGGGTGGAGATAGGCAGTGAACAGTCACAACACACTGAAAGTCTATATTTGAGTAATAACTGTGAAAAATACATGAATCACAAAAATTAAATCCTGGGTATGCTGTCTAGTAAATCTTAGTGTGAAACATCTGCCTGTGATGACTTGAGCTGAAGATTGTACTGCTAAAATTACATTTATTTGCTATTCTTTTACATGAGTTCAGAATCAATCAGTTTGCTACTCTAAATTACATTGCCTTTCATCAAGGTTTTTATATGTTTCAGCCTGCCCAGTGGGCTATTGTCAAGCTGGGAAATTACCCCTGTGGAATGTTTCCTCTGATACATTGCAGTCCTGAAAACAGACTTGTTTTTCTTCCCTCCATTTTTATTAGCATTTTCTCCTTAACAGGCTTTGCTGAAAGGAGCTACCTTGTGGAGGTCTCATGCTCTGTCTTCCCTTCCTCCCTACTCTCCCAGAGCAGATCTTGACTCTCCCACAGTGCACAGAGAAGTCCCTTCATGTTTTGGGGCTGCTTTGGGTACATTTGGCTGGTGCAGGTGAGGAGACACGTGCAGATTCTTGAGTCAGTGAGCAGGAAATGTCTCCCAGCTGCTTACCCTTCTTTTTCTGTGTGAGTTAGAGCTGGGGAGGCTTTGAGAACTTACCTGGATCGTTAGTTATGGAACCCTTTTATTCTCAGAGAGATTTCAGCAGCAGAAACACAACACAGTACAGAAAAAGCAGGGTATTTAATGAGAAACAGATGGGGCCTGTGTATCGTTAATGGAGAAAGACTACTGTTTTGTGTAAAGAGAAAACAACACATAACATTAGAAATAAAAAACAGAGTAGGTTACAGGACATTGTAAAAAGATGTTAATTTTATGCTTGGTGTTTAAGATATTACTTAAAATGAGTTTTTTAACTTACTGCATCCAATATACAGCCTCTGTGTAAGTCTTCCTTAAAAAACCAAACCCCCAAAACCCAAAGAAACTAATAAATATATATTCCAATTCTTATTGCTGTTTCTCGTTCTTTCAATAAAATTGTACAAATATAATCCTTTTTCTTTCTTAACACCAGTTGTGCCTTTCCGACAGTATCCAAAGACAATATTTTTCTCACAATCAGTTTCTGGTTGCTTTACATATGTTGGTGTGATTTGTTAATGTTCAGGTACCAATAAAGATTTTTTCTGTTTTCCATTTGTGTATGTGTTCAGCAACATAAGAATTTAACTGCTTGTTTCACTGAAAATAAACTCTCACTGACTTAGCTTTTCTTTTTTCTTGAGATCACTGGGAATATAACAGTTTTACATGCCAACTTCTGATGGGTGTGTATCCAATATTTGATTTAAAAATCACATGGCCCTGAATGGCAGTGTTTGTTTCTTTTTATTTTAGCAAAGCCTGCTTAGTTTCATATAATACCATGACATTAATGTCTTCTTTTTAATGACTGTAAACATTTTAGTTTGCATTTTATATGCAGCACCTTTAAGCTTTAATTGGACATCTGATAGTCTGTGCACATAAGCACCTCCCAGATAATGTGGAAACTGCAGACTGAGAAGCAATGATGTTATTGTGCTGGGGGATGCAGACTTGAGCTGTTCTGTCAGATTGTCTCTCAGGGGTGTCTGCTGTATTTCAGAAACCCTTTTCATATGAACTGTTAGAGAAATATGAAAATGATGAGGCAGGTGCCAAAGCAAATCTTTGACATGCATTTTATCCCACTCAGATTAGAACGTTCACACCTCTTCTTTTTTAATCTTAAATATTAAAATCTCGAACTGGGAGTCAGGTAAGGTTAGATCTGTCAATTTTGATGTATATTCAATATATCATCATATTGTGTAAAGTACTGTCCATCATTCTGTTGCTGTGGATGCCTTGGTCTATATCATATTTACTTTTGAGAGATTCATCCTGTATCTAGAGAACAGCAAATGCAATTGTTTTGTTTCCTGACACATTCTTTGAGAAGTTCTCCCTCTCTCCCTCTGCAGCTGCAGCACCTTCTGCTCTGTGAAAATGTGTTCCATCAGAGCAAACCAATTTTCCTTTTCTAAATTATTGTCACTTTTTAATTTAACTGTATGACTCATCAATGATCGCCTAATAGTATTTCCTCAAAAGGCAGTTTGAAGAGTTAGTTTATCCTGGAATTCAGCCTCAGTGATAGCATTTTATCAAAAGCATTTTGTTTCTGAAGTAGCTCCAGCCCAAGAAATATAATATAGAAACCTGACAGGAACTGTAGTGTCTAAAGACATTAATTGATCCATTTTCTTCATGTCACTGCCAGGTGCTATAAATAGTTCTGTGTTTGTTGTCTTCATGGATTAATTCAATGACAGACGAAACATGTGTGAGAATTTGCAAAAGCCACACAGAAAATTAGTAGCCTTACAGATTCTTGTCATGAGATTCTTGCTCATGAGAACATGGTGTTGCTAAAAAAAAAAAAAAGATAAATTGATATGTCAGTATAGAGTGCAAAGTCTATATATGGGTATCCCTTGTACGTGTTCTTGGCTCTCGATGTGTTTTATGACGATTACTGACAGTGTTGCCATATGTTATGAGCAGCTAGGGAAATAGGGGCAATCCATAAATATCTGGGCATATGTGGGCTTTTGAGGACATTGCAGCAGAGGTAGAAAGCAAATGTAACTTTGGATTAGCGCAAGCATTTCTTTATTGATAAAACTTCTTTGGCCCCACTTCTGGTGTTTCTTTGGCCACACATAATGGTATTTATGTACACAGCAGTGTGTTGTCTCCTACCCTGCAAGAATCCTTTCCAGTACCTAGTTCTCACAATGATAGCAACTCACAAGGAACAAATAAGTAAGAAAATAAAAATTTAGGTTGTGGTTTCAGGACTTAGGCAGCTTTGCAAAATCTACAGCAGCTTTTTCAGCTGGAGGAAAATGTGTTTTCTCTGGGTTACAGAAGAATCAAATGATTTAACATTTTGTTTGGAGTCCAAGAGACCAGATGTATAAGTCAGTTAAGGTAGTGACTAAATGAGGGTGGTGTTTCTGTAATGGCTGAATTTAGCCTCTCTCTCCAAAGCTTCTCAGCAGAGAGTTCCTGCTGCAGGAGCCAGTAAGGGGAGCCTAGGGAAATTAAGCTCATTAGGGTAAAGTTTGCCTTTGGAGCACTCAAATGCAACAACATTTATTTACATCATATCTCTGCTGTGGGCCTGGGGTCCTCAGTGGAACAGAAAATGTCCTAAAAGAGCCAAGAACGTACCCAGGAATACATAAATCCAAAGCAGCCAGGAAAAGGGTTCTCAGACACAGGGAAAACATGCAATAAATATGTTTCTTAGGGAACAACTGAATGCTTAGAGTCAGATCAATCTCATTGACATGTGACCTTGAAGAATGCAGTTACACCATAGTGTATTGAACCCACCTTAGAAAATCAGACTCTCTGTGCTCTTATAAAAAGTCCTGGTTTGCATTTAAGTGATATTACTCACTAAGCAAGAGTAAGGTATTACCAAACAATAAATCAGGCTTAAGATTACACACAGCAGTCTCCATCTCTTATATAGAAAGAAGTAAATATTTTAAAGAGTAGATTCTGATGGTAAGTAGTCTGCCAAATAGAACCTGCTCAATGGTTGAGTAATTAATTACCAACAGGAATGAATTCTTTTGTGACAGAGCCGGAAAACAAATTTATAGTACTTGTAAAGCATGCACAGCAGCATATATGTCTCTCACACACACCAGAAGCATTTAGTCAGTACTTGGATAATTGTTACTTTCTCCAGAGAAAAAGCATAAGCTGTAAACTCAGTGTGACAAAATGAGGCTCTGGAATAAAAAGCAGCAGAAAGCAGCTTCCCATTAATTGGCTAGAGGAGATTTGAATGTGTGTATTTCCAAACATGCTATATCAACAATTAGGATTAAACATCTCTATTTTTTCAAGAGTTAGACAAATATCAATAAAGTAAAAATACATCTGCATGAAATTTTGAGATGTGATATCAGATATGTTCCTCTGTTTTTCTCAGCAGCTTTCAAAGTATACTTGATTTTTTTTTTTTTATTGTTTTCAACTGAAATTCAGCAGAGAAGTGTAGAGTTGCTTTAAGCTGTAGCTTGTTAAAACACCTTTGGTTCTATTTAGCCAAGACCACCTCCTCCAACTATACAGTTTAGCCAGTCTGAGCCCAGCTTTGCCTGATGTCACCCTTAATTCTACCATTTACTTGGAGTGAAATGTTTTAACTTGAGAGTTTTGATCTTGAAGACAAGTAGAGCCCAAAAGCCCAAATCTTTTATATGTATACACACAGCAGCGGGCAGTGTGTTCCTGATTATTTGTAGTGCTCTTGGAAAATATGTTGTATTCTTACAAGTATGGTATTTAAATCCAAATGTCCATGCCTTGCAGCTGAGTTACACCTATTTCAGAAGGTTAGCATTTGGAGAAAAACTATAAATTACTAAAGAACACACCAAAGCTGCCAAGTACATTGAATGTGATTTCACATTCATACAACTCCTTTTATGCTCTGTGAATATTCATAAAGACATGTTCAAGCTCTTTGCTTGCCTCTGTGTGTTACTACCAAACTTCAGCACAGCAGTTACAGACTCAGGCTGCAGTCCTGAAGAGGGGGAGTATTCATAAAATGAGTTTTAATTGGATTTCTTTTAAAATGTACTCTTTTCTTCAATCCCTTTTGTCAGTGCCAATGCCTGAAAAAAATTTCTGTGGCTCATTCTATACTATTTCTGTGCTTTTTAAAAGCTTTTTCCAATTTTTTGCACTTCTTCAATCCTTTCTTACCTTGGGCTCCAGCATCTGAAAGAAACCTATGGTAACTCAGGTGTTTTTACCCATTCAGAAAAATGCAAATACCTAATATTAGCAGTTCACTTGTGCAGTCAAATTATCCCTGCACCCTCACACAGTTCATTCTTAGGATATAATTGCCAAGTTCAGAGAAAGAATCTCATTTTCATAGAATAATAGAAGTATTTAGGTTGGAAAGGATCCTGAAGATCTTTGAGTCTAACTGTATTTTGTGTATTTAGTGCACAATTTCCATATTTTCATACAGTAACAGAACCAGTAGCTTCCAGAGCTAGGTGGCCACAAGTACTTGCTGAAATATATGCCTATGGGAGATTTTATCTTCTAGACTACACCTGCTCCAATTATTGAAAGGAAACACACTTGTGTGATTACCAGCACGGAAAAGTAGTTCTTCCATTTGAAAGGAATAAGGCCAGTTTTGCTTAATTAACACCACTCATTTTCATGTGGGATGGCATAATGGAAAAATATCAAGATCTCAGTGCTGGAAGTTCTAAAAAAGTTACTAGTTCTTGGGAAAAAAGGCACTAAAAGAGAACAGTTGTTCAATTTTGCAACTTCAGACAACTAAAAAATTCATTTGAGAGTTATAAAGTGCAGAGATGAGACTGAAAGGAGAATTATGAACTACTTAAAGAAGATTTGTTAACAACTCTAGGATTGTTGGGATAATATGCTATAGAATATAAGGCACTTTTATTTCAATTAGATACTTTGATTACTGTGAGAAAGTTTGTTTTTATTTTTGTCCTCAGCCTCAGTAATTTAGTTTATAGTAAAATGCATATATAAATGTCAAAAAAGTTTTTAATTCTCAAATAACAACTAAGAAAACATTTCCTCTAGGACCTTAGCCATTCCATCTACATAACCGTCAGCTGCAAATGTTTTTCTGGTGAGCTGAAATCAACTTACAGGTGCAAAGAAATTTTTCTTAATTTGCCAAAATGCATGCATAAGTTATAAGGTTGAATGTCAGAAGAGTGATCAAAATGTAGGAAAGCTCCATTCGTGCACTAATTCCTTATAATCTTGTTATTCATGTGTAGTATAAAGTTACAGTGTAAATCTCTCTTTGTACAGGATACTTATTTAGACAGTTGTATTCTAAGATCTGAGAGAAAAACCCTTCCAGGTTCCTGCTGCAGGAAACAGCTCACTGTGTTCTCATCTCATGCAAATGCCAGTAGTACATTTAATAGGATGAGTATCAGAGGGTATTGATCTTAGGCCACTACTTGCCCTTTTTAAATGTGTTGTATATGCAACAGGATTCGTATGATCATCAAACCAAAAAAGAGAGGAGATGGGGAAAGGAATGGTTCAGGAATTTTCAGACTTTGGGGTAGTCAGCTGTCTATAAGGGTTCTGGGTTCTAAATGAGTGGAATGCTTGTGCACACTTTATGAATGAGAATGAAAGATTGCTGTTAAATTGGCCAAGTGTTTTGATTCACAGCTATGAATTATCTCCAGTCCATCTATGGAGAGAAATAAGTGTAAAAATACTCACTCTGAAGTAATAAACCCCTACTTGTCGCACTCAAGACTTGCATCTGATTTCAATAACTATAATATATATCATCACAGATCTTTAAATTACTTTTACTGTCAAGAGTTTGACAGGAAAATGTGTTGTCAGGTGCCTTTTAAAGTAAGGAGAGTGGCTGTCTATCAGGAACATAACCATTTCTGGGCTAAGGCTGCTGCATAAGAGATGACAAATGGCACAGTAGATGAAGTCTATTCCAAGCTACAGAGTAAAAAGAGGCCCCTTCCTCAGCTGGCAGGAATAAATTTAATGATGAGATTGATTTATACCAGCTGTGGAACTGTCTGCTTTCTGTGAGAGAGGAGTGGCAGCAGAGACAACAGTCCATCAGTAGCCTGGTCTTGCAGAATTGAAGACTTTAGGGTGATGTGGGAGCTGAAGGGAAGTGTTACAGAACTGTTTGGTAAAACAGAAGGATATCTTACTTTTGTTATGAAAATACCATGTGTTGTTTATTGTCTTGGTGGCTTTCACTATTAATTTTAAATTAAGTTTGGTTTGGTCTTGAGCAGGTTGTGGGGTTTTTTTAAATACTATAACCCTATTGGTGATGATTAACTGGTGGATATTTGTAATCCAGTCTGGAGAGATTACTGTTGAACTGTACTGGGAAACAGATTAAACAATCTGAGAAGGAAATCTTAGTGTGTGGCCCCTTGTAGGGACAGGGAAAGGAAAACACTGAAGTGGGAACAGGTTGCCCTGGTAGCTTTCTCCGAGGAAATAATAGCATTGTTTTAGACTTGAGGTGGTTGCTTAAATTGTCATGGGTAGATAAAGCTAAAATAACTTTTTTTATTCACTGTTGGTCTTTTTTTCTTTTCTCTGTGTTGTTCAAGCTCTGTGGTTAAAGCTTACCTTGTGGACTGGTTTTAGTTGGTTACTTGGTTGTTTTGGGATTTTTTTACTGCTATCTTACTTTGGTTGTAGGGCTCTAGGCAAGGCCAAACACCTCACATGACATATAACTAGTTCTGATTATGTCAATCTGGAGCCAAAACTTTTGTTGTTACTGAGTCCAGAAAATCAAAGTGAGTCTTTACAAAGCTTTCCCCACTGAACTTTACAAAAATGGTATCTAACAGACTTTAAGGGTTGTTGATCTCATTGAAGTTATTAAGATTGCTGAAAAACAAAACAACACTTTTCATTACAAGAGATTAAGGTGCACTTGATGATTATAACATCTAACAGATAAAGCTGGGGCCCTGTTAGCTCAATAAGTTATATACAGTTCAGCAGAGAACAGCTGAAGTTGTATCTTGCCTTTAATCTTAGGATGAGTAAATCATAATTGCATTTTAAATCATTGTCTGTAGTGTCTTCCTAATAATTTTTACATTCTATGTAAATGCTACAAATAACTGTGCTAGAAGTTATTAAAGGATAATGCATGGTGGTTTAGGTTGTTTGTATTGTGAAGCTATGGGAACAGCAGTCCTTACTGTACTGGAAAATCCTCCATTATCCTTCCTACAATAACATTTATAAAAGTTCGAGGGAGTGGTTCCACAAAAGTGCTGTTTTTTCAGGTTTGCTATTTTCCACCTGAAAGCAGCATGTTTGCAGGCGGTTGGTTTGGGTGTGAAATTTGACATAAAGACGTCTAAGCATCTCTTTAGCAATTACCTCTTCTAACAGCAATTTAGGATTGCCTCATGGTGTATTCTATTTTGTATTCTTTGGTTTGTTTTTCATGTCAAGATCTGCTGTCTCAAAAAGCATCTCCAAATAGTCATCAGAGTTTTGTGAAACATGAGACCGACTCTCCTACTTCTGAAGGGCACTTGCTCATGACTAAGCCTCCATCATTTTCTGCCTGTGATGATACTGAATCCACTGCAGTCTTGGTTGGCATCCAGGTTGTTCTGCAAGTCGTGTGGCAGAGTGACCACCTGGCTTACTGGTTGGTTTTTTGGTTTTGTTTCATGTGGTTTTTTTTTTGTTTTGTTTTGTTTTTGGTTTTGTTTTGTTTTGTTTTGTTTTGTTTTTCCTAGTGCTGTAATAGTCTTTTTGCATTCAATGATGGCTTTGCAGTGAATGTGTTTAGCTAAGGGTTTGGGTACCGAAATTCAAAATTACAGCTTTTAAATAGTATTTCTTTCCAACTTGCAAAGCAAATCACATTATACCTACAGGGAACAGTGCCCTTTAATTCTGACATATCTTCAACTCTGTCAGAACCTTCTCCCAGGCTATCTCTAAATCTCTACTTTTAATGTACCAGCATTCTCTGTTGAGTATTCACAGGTATGGAAAGTCTTTATTGAACCTAAGTATTTGGTGTTCTTGCTCTCTAACATTAGCTCACCTATGGAAGTACAGGTTCTTTGGCTTAAAATAAATAAACGAAGTTAGACTTGCTACTCCTAACACTAAGAAATGTGCCTAGTTTGGCCTCAAGTAAAAGGGGCAATGAGTGCTGTTTACACATTCTGCATCGGGTGGTTGCTTTAAGGTCATTGATGAATGTTACTTTGTCTTTTTATCCCATTAGCAATGTAATTAACTCTCTTGAAGAGCTTCATCTGGCTCAGGGAAGGAATCCCCTTCCACTCATGATAAAAGTCAGTAGCATTTACCTTGCTTTCCATTTGATAGCATCCCTATTGGAAACAGTCTATGAAAGACCTCTATGCAAATCATCTGTTTAAAGATCTCTTGGCTCAGGCAAACAAACTCGAAGAAGCTGTAAATCAAACATCAAGGCCCAGATCTCTGTTGCAACATGAATATTACTAAGTTTTTTAAGGTAGTTTTGTGGAACCTGAAACTAAAGAGGCCAGGTATTTCTGCAGCAGATAGCATCACTGAGCTATTCAGAGGGGAAACTGAGAGCTGTGGAGATATGGCTGTTGTAGAGGTAGATAATGACAGTGAGGACATACCTGAGACTTGGCTTGAATGAGGGAATACAGCAATGGAAGTTGCTAGGTGATCGTGGCTTTTAATTCACTTGGAAAAATAGGCCAGGCTATTTAGAGATTTACCTGTTTTATGGCTAGGGAGAAAGTAGGTGAAATAGTACCTGAAATCCTAGGAAATGCTTTAAGAGAGGCAATGCATTCCAACTCTAACAATACTGAGCTTAATTGTCATGAGCAGGATTCACAGTTAAATTCTATCTATAGTTGCTGCAGAAGCTGTAAAGAGAAAAAAACCAGCTCTTTTTAAGGTAACATGATCTTTTGATGCTGCAGCCTTCTTTCACAGGACTTGATTTTTCTTTCCATAATGAATGCCAAGTGAATTATTTGGGTGTTTAAGACCCTTTCTGATGAGCTGTGATGAAGAGCACAGTCTGTGGTTCATAGTGCTCGCCTTGCCCTGTCTGGTTGGTATGAGCAGTGGAAATGAAGGATTAGGGTAGGAATGTAGGCGTGGAGGATTGTGCTTCATCCTGCACTTTCAGTCACTGTGGCTAAGGCTCACAGGTACCAGACAGGTCTGGGGCACACGGTCAAGGAGCTGCTCCTTGCTGGGAACTCCTTTGAGCAAGGAGCTGGATTGGATGTAAGCTTTTGCATCCTGTGAGGATGAGCGTTGCATTCTTGCAGCTGGAACATAGGGGTAATGTTCAGGGAAACTGGCATAAGTAATTCATGCAATAATCTTTGAAGAGTTAAGTTTTAGCTGTGATAAAAACAAATTATTCATTTCCTTATGCCTGAATTATAACAGTAAGAATGTAATTATGATATCTAGACAGTTTCAACTAGGCTGTAGGTCTTCTTCCCCAAGACATCTCCATTTTCTGCGGTTCACTCTCTTGTCTTTGATTAAACCTGACTTCAAGTGAAACTACAATGCTGGCAAACACTGGAGATCTGTGGAAGCTGGGCTCCCTGCTCCTTAATGTTATTGCAGAAAATCAACCACTGGAACATGAGCTCACCACACGAAATTTCTCAGTTTTTCTTTTGTCTTTTCCAGACGGCTGAGTAATCACCCTCACTCTTAGGTATAGAGCCTTGTGAATGACTGTCTTGTTACTTGCCTGACAGATGCTAAACCTGCTATAAATTAAGTTGTCTACTTGTTTTACCAGGCAAGTGGGGCTGCATTAGTCAATATTTGAGCTAACTGAGAATTAGGGGGAATAATGTGGAATGTTCACTGGCATAATCCAAAGACTTGGTCCTGCAAGCCTTCAGGGACTTTAGTTGGTTTTGGTTGGGTTTTATTTGCCCCTGATGATTTTGAGTGAAAGTAGATGCAGCTCAAGTGGTAAAATCACCCCAGATTTCTATCATTGCTTAGCAGATAGAAAGCCAAAAAATCACCATGAAGGAGCTGCCTTTTTGCAGGTTCCACACTGCTCTTTGCTGATTCAAAGCAGGTTAGAGTGAAGAGCTGCTGGGTAAGTTTGGGGACGCTGGGTCAATGTACTGTTCTCTGCTAGCCTGGCCACCTCTGGCAGGTGTTTTCTTGCATGCATGAACCTGTGTCCTTGCTTTTGATAAGATCACTCAACAGCCATGGGAGTTCCTAATCAGAACAAGAGGCTGGATGAACCTGAATTGATGTTTTTCAACTTGCTCTTTGAAGTCTTCAAATTACAATACTAAAACCACTCACTAAACACTGCAAAACTTTCTTTTACATTAATATCATGGCGTTGAGGACTTAATATATTTTAATCACAAATGTAATGGCTTGCTTATCTACCAAACAGTTGCACTCTGCAGAAGGCAGAGACTTCATCAGGAAACTATTTTTGTGCATTGGCTGTTTCCTGCACTATGTTGTTTTTTACAGCGCGTCATTATCCTTTCCGCAACAGAACCTTCTGGAAAGGGGCAAAAGCTTCAGGGGGCAAAAAGGGAGGGTGAACTTTTGTCATTTTAAATTTCTCACAGATAGCTCAGGGTAGCAAAACAATGAATGTTTCATTATTACCACAATAGATTAAAACATCTGCAATAAATAATGCTGATGGCTATTTGTGATGGCATGAAGTATTGTTTTTGTTCTCTTTTATAAAATTACAGCTCATTAACTGTCATAAAGCAAAGCTACCATAAATAAAACAACTAGTAGTGTTTCATTTCCCAGAAATGTGAAAGCCTGCTGTTTGAGAACTTTGAAAAGTTTGTTTTCACAGCTGGAACAGTCAAGTATTGGAATATATTGGGGTCTGCCAGTTTTAAGGCAAGAGAAATTGTGGCAATTCAGACAATTTTGTTTGTCGCCTTCACAAAGTTAATATTGCTCTTGTCTTCCATCTAATCAAGAAGTGTTTTTTATTTAGGCCACAGGACATCTGTGTTGATCAGCAAGTTTGTCTGTTTGCGTATGTGTATATATATATATTTAAATACAGAAGTAATTATAGAAGGGTTGTTACTTCCAAAAACTAATCAGAAAATACAGCCTAACTTTCTCTGGGCAACTACAAACCGCAGAGTAGTTGCCCAGATATCCCCACTCTGAACCTCATATCTCATACTTATAGTGGTGCTTTAGGAAAAGGCCTAATCTTAAATGGTAGTTGTTTATAATAATCCAATTGGTCCTTCATCAGATCACAGCAGGTTTATGTGCTCTCTGTTTTCAAGCTGTGAGAATAGACTTGCAGAGGCTCACTTAGCTCACAGGTGTGCAGTGATCTAATTTTCAGCTTTGTTTCCAATTTATTTGCCACAGGCAGGCTTCTACAGGAAAGCAAGCTTGCTTGAAAAGTGAAATGATTAGAAACATATCTCATTGTCTCAAGTTCTGAATGACAGTTCAAATTTCCACACCCAGATTTTCTCCTGTTCATCTTGGAATTTGTGACAGATATAATCATGTGGCAGTCACTAGGAATTTTTTGTCACTGGCCAGGACATGAGCCACGTTCATGCTGGAGCTGTGGACTGCACACATGCTGTGACTTGTTGTGGGACACTTCAGTTCACAGCTGTGCTTTGCACAATAGAAAATCCTCCTCTGGATTTAAAATTTCTCCACATTAGGGCTAAATTTGTATTGTGGCTATGGCAGTCTGTATTTTGAAACAATCTTTGTTCCTGAGGTAATTTAGAATTAGATTAAAAAAACTTGTCTGGCAGTCTGAACCAGAGTGCTCAGTTGCCTGCACAGTGCAATCCTCCAGTCCAAGGCTCAGAAGAAATTGGGTGACAATCAGAGCCTGTGTTGGGTTTTTAATTTTGGGGTTTTGAGGGGTAGGAGCAGGTGGGAGAGAGGAGGAGATTTTTTTTTAGTTTGTTTATTTATTAATTTTATGCACGAAAGTATATGCTTCTGCTATCAGAAGTAGTTGCACTGTAGAATTCCCTTCCAAAGGAGAGTTTGGAGGCTGGAAACTAGCAAGAGTACAAGCAAGTTCTGAAAACAATATCTTTAGGACTGCACAGAAAGAGGGAAAGAAAAAAAGCCCTGAGAATATTTAATAAAAAATTATTCTGTCTGACTAATACCTCTAGATCACCATGTATGGGATATTGATAATTTAAGGGAAGTATCAATTCTGTATTGAAGTGCAGAAAACTTTTTGGACCCCTGTCTGAAATAGGGCACTTGACTCTTTGATCTGATCTTCTGGTGAATCCTCATCGTAATATTTACTTGTCTTTTTCAAGACCATGCCAATAAGGTAGAATTTTCTAAATTAATTTGGAATTAGACCCATCTTGCTGATAAGGTGCTCAGATGGGATTGGGAAGCTATAGGTATCGTTTTTTCTTGATAAATAATAAGCCCAAAGTGCCCTAAAGAGTGAGGAAGCCCATTTGATAGATGCAGGATGTCTGTAGTTCCTTCTGCTAATGATGATGATAATTTCTAGAAATTACACTTTAGGATGTGCTGCAAGAATATTTACCCCCTTTTTTCTTTCTCTGGGCATTGGTTTGGTTTTTGGAAGCATGGGAAAACTCCTCTTGTGCTCTTTTAAAAGTGAGGTAAAATCTCGATTTCTGCCATCCAAGGCAGAACTGAGCACACAATATTGGTGACATTAAGTTTGGTGGGGTTTTCTCCTGATTTTTTTTTTTTTTTAATAAATTAGTAGCATGGCCTATCCTTTCTATGTCTTGTGTTTAAAATGCATTTCTGGATAAGGAGTTCAATGCAGCTCTCAGAAAGAAAAGATTATAGTGTGCTTTGAGGTAGGTGATTCGACTAAATATTTCACCTTTAAATTTTAGGGAGTAAAGGCTGGAATAAAAGATGATGATCTGTATTTTCAGCAACATAAGGCTATGTTTCTGAAAAGTGCAGTCTATTATATGAAGAGATACATGTAGAGAATCACAGAGTAGACTGTAATTTTCGGAAGGTTTTTGTGTAGAGATTTTTATCCTCCTTGTTCCTTTGTAATAGCTGACTTTTTTCAGATTTGGGCACAAATTCCAACTGTGCTGACCACATACACCAGCTGCAGATACACACAAAGAGACAGTAAAAGCACAATATATGGACAAAAAGTCTGAGTGTTGAAAATATAAGCTGCTCCAAGTGAATGTTTATGCGTCAGTGCTGTGCAGCACAGTTTTAGACAGCAGAAGTGGCCAGAGCCATGGAAGGAGCCTAATCCCACTGGAACTGGTCTGAGCAGGGATTTCTCAGTCACTTCTGTATCCCCAGTGATTCAGCTGTTCAGCACTAGCCAAGACATTTCTGCACACAGATCAATAAGATATGGTGCAGTGCAGATGTTCTTTGCTGTATGAAACTTGGCAGGACTGCGTAGAGTAGATTTTAGTGGTCTGAAATGTCTGAACAAAAAGATCATCTCTTGCTTCATCAGTACCACAGGCTTGTTAAGAGTTTCTGATTTTACAGATTATAAATCTGTATCCAGTTTCTTTCATACTTCAGCACTGGAGCCGTGATCATTACAATTGCTGATTATCACTGATGCATATTGCATGAAGTATTCACCCATTTGTAAACCGAAAGAGTCCTTTGCCTTTCATTCCAGAAAGGCTGTGAAATGTGGAAGAAAAGTTCCTCCAACTAATTTAACTTTAAACAGCTTGTCACTGCAGTGCAGAATACGTGAGTCTAAGGAGAATTTTTGTGTGTCTGTGCTGGTGTGATACACAAGAATCCCAGTGGACCATAACTTAATTTACACCCTGCAATGTGCTAGACAACCTGCCCAAATCTGTGAGATTCTGGCACTGAGCCTTCTACCTATGAGTTGTCTCAACTCTTCTGGAGGGTTTTGTTTTTTTTCTTCTTCTCCTAACAGATAGAGAGGGAGTAATCTCCAAGGGAACACTTGTTCCTACCAAGCAGTGACATCTGTGAGCATGACATGCAGATGCAGCAGTTCCTGTTTCCTGCAGGATCTGAGCTCTCACATCTAACTGCAGCTGAGGTTGACTGAGGACATTCAAAAGAGAGAGGGTATTTTGCATCATAAGGCTGTTGGATTTTTCTTTTATTTATGTGGCATCTCTCAAAAATATTTGGTGTGACGCTTGGAAGGAGCCCACAGGGAAATCATGTGGGATGCAAGAATGTGTTTTCATATATATATGCACACACATATATAATTAAAGTACAATTCAGCATAGCAAGGATAAGATGCTTAAAGACGTGGGGCTGAGAAGATATAAATGGCCATTCCTGAGGCTCTAGTTCACACCTTAATAATCCTGATATACTCTTAGAGGTGAGGCTAACAGACTAACTGTGCATCTTGGGATTTCTTGGGTGGGGAGTCTTAAGTGCCTAGTGATGATCAAGTATCTGGAATGATTTGCTAATCAGCTCTTTATGATGTGTACACCATACTATGGATGGTAATGCTTCTGATTACTATCTACTCAAAAATGCGGAGTAACAAAAAAAGTGATACAAAATGCCAGGAGGAAAGAATTTTCTTAGTGGCCTACAGATGGCAGACCAATATAACAGATGAGTGATATGCTTGAAGCCCATTTCTCTGAATATTAGAAACAGAGTACACCCTATTTATGCAGGTTTTCATGGAGAAAGAAGTTTTAACTGGGTCACTATAAAATGCAAATGCTTGTGCACTTGCACTACTTCAGAATATGTTCAAAGCCTTTTGCTTTGTGCTGTAAACTGTGTTCAAAATTCAGTCCAAAAGCTCTTAACCAGAATTGTTTTAAGTGTTATTACCTAAAGATTTTGATAATTGACACCAAAAGATTTTGATAATTCTCCAAGATGAGTGTGTACAGGAGGACACTTAAGTTTGCTTCTATGTGTAGTTTATGTCTTCAAATTACTCTGCTTCTAAGGAATATTGCAATTGTTTTTGCTGACACCTTGTACATTTTTGTATAAATCTAGATTAGCTTTTGTCCTGTAGAAGACACCAACAGATAAAACTTATGGTTGACTTTTTTTGATCATTTAATATAAAACAAAAATTCCTTCACAAGGTTTTGGTCTGGAAGGGAGGAAGAATCATAGAGACAGTAAAGCTTTTGTTTCTCTTCCTCTTGAGCACTGAGCTTTAGTCAATGATTTGATACTCTTCTGCATCTTTAGCTTACAAAGGCACTAATTCCATAAGGGGAAACAAAATAGAAGCAAGCCTTTTCTTTCACTTGGAGAAAAAGAAGTTATCGGGAGGGAAAAAAAAAAAAAGTAAAATGTGGCTTTTACCAGTCTTCTTGTTCCATGAATATCTAACAGAGAAGACATCTTAAACACTGTAATCTTTCAAGTGTTTTGTATTTGTTATATAAAACATTATTAAAAAGGAGTTGGAATAAAAAAAAGCTGTTGCAGGTCACAACCTTTCCATATTGTTTGTAACATGGCTAATGGTTAGGAAAATCAAACTTGCTGTACTTCACTCTTTTTGTCTTCTTTTTTTTTTGACTGTACATTGAAACAGGCATATTTAAAGTATTGTGGAGTATGGAAGTGATTACAACCTGCAGCTTAAGGCATGACTCAGGAAATTGAAGAACAGGGGCTTAAAAGTAGTCCCCAAACAATGGGCTCAACAGACCTTCTCACAAAACACTCCGAAAACTTTTTTTTTAAACTAGAAAATACTCAGTTCCGACCAAGGGACTGGAAAATATGTTGCTATATTCTTGAGCTGCTTTCTATTATGGAAATCAAACAAGCTTTCATGACGGATTACTCTTCAGGCAAGGAGAAAGGAATGCTTGTGGAGGCCGCACGCAGGTCTGTGGTCTGTGCTCTGCCCTACTGTTGCAGCTAAGCCTGTCTGAACTGTCTTCTAATCCACAAGTGTTGCTCTGGCTGTTAAAATACCCAGTGAGGCAAAAACTCCTAAACCTAATTCATTTGTGCAATATATATTTAATACAATAAGTGGCAAGAGAATGGTCTTTCTGAGCTGCCTTTGTGTTGTGAAACCACGACAGAGTGGAGTCATGGTCTGCCCTGGCATTCTCTGCCTTATCTGTCATGTGTGTGTTGGAGTGTGAAAAGAATAAATTCTCCAGTATATTAACTTCAAATGTGATGGGAAAGTGTCTGGTTGCATATCTGCTACAAAGATGAAATGTGGAAGTGGCTGCAAAGTTTGCTGCTTAACTTTGCCATCTAAGAGCATTGCTATCTCTGTCAAAAGATAGATGCTGTTTGAGGAAAACTGTTTTGAAGATCTGCCTGTATTGGAAATCCACATAAAAATGCTGAGGGGATGTTTGAGAACAATGATGCTGCACCCGTAATATCATGGTGACATGTGCCTGGCTGCTGGCTAGGTTGCTTTTTGTTGGTTTCTTTTTTCTTTTTTTTTTTTTTTCCCTTTTTAAAACCTGGAAATTATATGCAATTGGAAGAAAAGGGGGGGGAGATAATCTTGCTTTGAAAATGGTTTCTGTCATGACACTAAGCTTTGCTGTCTCCTGAGGTTTCTCAAACACCAAAGCAGCAAATGAGACTAGGTAATTAAATGCGAAATCTGATGAAATAAGTTCTGCGAGTCTTTGCTGGCTCATGGGAAGGGGCTTCTGAATCAATGGTAAGGTGATGAACTGGCATCATTCAAAGTGAACAGCATACTGAAACATTGTTTTAATGAGTCCACAGTCTGTGACTCCCAGACTCAGAACTGAGAATTCAGGTGGCTAAAATGGGACGTGGATTTTCTAAGAGTGTGAGAGGAGACAGAGGTTCTGACCCATTTTCTTTCTTCTTCAGCCTGCAGAAGCTCTGCTTTGTGTGCCGTTTGCCAGCACAGAGTATCCTTACAGCAACAACTGTACAGGCAGAGTTGCTTTGAAAGGTAATACTTACAATGTGCTTTCTGTATAACACGGCCTAGCAGTTACGAAACAGGAGGTTAGTGAAGATTATAGGAGCAGCTGTCTGCTTTGTGCCACTCCCACGCATTCCCCGAGCCAAACTTGGAGGACCTGACAAAGCGAAGCATATTGCAGCCAAGATCTTTTCTTTGCAAGGATCCATGTATACATAAAGAAGTCAAAATAGATTCAGCAGTAGTGAATCATACTTCTTTATAGTTTACTCTGACTAGATTACCATTACTCCAATATCCTTGGTTTGCAAGGAAAAATATGTGCCGCTGCCTTTTTCATGCTACTCTGGGGATACATTTCTTCAGGCATCTATCCAGAGAGAAAGAGAAATTGAACCAGCATCAGTTCTGTTATTTCTCTCCAACAAATTCATTTATTTAGAGTGCGGGGAAAGTGTAAAGCAGTTGCTTTTTCTTCCTTTTGTGTCTTTGATTTTATTTCTGTTTTATGAGAATAAGTATGAGCTCTGAGCCTGCAGTTTACTACGTGCACATGGACAGCTGCACCTGCATGGAGCCACGCTGGCTTCAGTGAGGCACCATGTGGGCACAGCAATCTGCCCTCCCGTAAGTTGTAAATCTCGCAGTGAGGAATTTCACTTGTTTATGTAGTGCTCTTGAAGGAGTAAGCCATTGGAAAGTGCCTGTAGGGTGTCAGCAGGTGCCATATGCATTTTCCCACACAGCCTTACCAATGCACAGCATTACCGACCTGTAACAACTCTGCTTGTGCATGTGGTGTGCAAGCTGATGACCATCCATGAGTGTGCTGCTTGCATTGAGATGAGGTCCAAGCAAGACTTGCTGTGCTTAATCCAGTGTTATGCTGCTAAAAGGCAAATGAATGGAAGGCAATTTCCAAATCTCATTCTGTTTAAAATTAAATACATTGGTATCTCTTAGTATTTTCTCAGTTGTATTTTTTGTTATTCTTACTGAAGTTCAGATTTTGCCTGGATGTGTCGTGGGGGACAAGTTGTTCTTTACTGCAAGATAACAACTAAAGATACTGAGCCATAAAGGCAAAGAATTGCTGCTAGTGCACCTTACAAGAGAACACAATAAACTGCATCCACCTGTTCTAACCAGGCTGTGCAAACTCATCTGTATTTTATCCATCTTACCTAAGAGTCGCAAGTCTGGCTTGCTTGGATACCAGCAACTGTTTTTGACTTCAGTCAGGCCTCACACGTGCAGAAGAGTAGCCCTGCCTTCTGCCCCACCTCTCTCCTCAAAAGTATTAAACTTGCATGAAAAAGTTTGCAATATTCCTTATTTTGTACAGCTTACCATCATTCTCCCTCCAGGCTAGTATTGTTCTCTCTTGACTGCAAGTCAGCTACTTCAAAATACTTTTTTTTTTTTCCCTTCTTGCTATTTTCTATTTATTTTTTATTATAGAGGTATTAAAACAATGTTGTGAAAGTGCAACATGGGGCCAAAGCAATTGTTGAAAGTTTTTCATGTATCTGAGATTCACCATGTTTTTGAGTTTGTCGCGGACTTGTCTCAGATTTGTTTCATTATTTAATCAGGATTGAAAACTGCTCTCTGTTAATAATCAAGGGTATCAAAGAGGGCTGTATCAAGTTTCTGTGTTTTGAGAAGACTGCAAATCATTTTCAGGAGGTGGGTAATTAAATACGTAGTCTTTTGTGTCTCTTTCAACTGAAATTTCAGAAGGGTCTGTTTATCTGAAGATGTGAAGGAGATAAAACTATCAGTAGTCTATATTACAAAGATCTGGGGTTTGCATAGGCAGACTTCTTGTTATGAAAGAGTTAACAACTGCACTGAAGCCTGTGTTAGACTTTTTTAGTCAAGCAGCCCTGAGATTGACCAAAATGCTTTCAAACACTAACAGATCAAGTTTTATTACAACACAAACTAGACCATTTAACCATTTAAATGACTCAAAAATCCTGGAATGTCCTTGGTGAGACAGAATGAAAACACCAGAGTGGTGTCCCTGCCGAACGTGCCTGGCCTTGGCTGTGCTCCCCACCCCAGTCCAGCAGGAGGATGGACACACTGCCCGCTTCCCTCTGCAGTTGTCCTGCTGTTTCCTGGAGCAGCCAGCTGCAATCTGTGTTCTCTGTTTTGGTCTTCAATAGTCACTTGCTGTTATAACCTTTAGGCACTGAATTCTACTGCATTCCCCTCACAGGGAAGTGTAAAGAAACTCTGACAAGTCTCTGGTACTGTAATTTTGAACAGGATGTGCATGACTATAGTTGAGCAATTCCTTTGATGCTTCCCAATTATCCTGTAATATGCCTGTGATTTAATTTTCATTAAATGTCACTAGCAGATTAATCTCTCTTAAAATGCTGAACAGGCAAACAAATTACTGCCTTATTATCAAGTAATTTTAGTGTGGTTTGAGCAGAACCTAAAGCAAGTTGATCTTGTTCTAAATCAAGGATACAACGTGATAGGCAGGTTTATATGTAAGGGGCTGAGAACTTAAATATTTGTCTTTTTTTGCAATTGTGCATTGTTCCTTGTCTGAACAAATAATTGTCCTCTGTATCTGATAGGAGAATAGAAGATCACACATTGTGTGAAGGATTACCATAATGTATGCAGTAGGCATTTCTTTTTTAAACAGGCTTTTTTGGAGTCCTGTTTGACTTAAATTTTTCTCCAAAGCTGATTTGGATAAGCTCAATTACACCCAGACTGGATGGCTGTGGATTTTTACCATGCAACTCTGAATGTCTAAATCACTCTAGAATATCCTTTTATTGTATTTCTCCAAAGATTATATATTTTTTTCCATAGATTTATATGCAGTGGTGTTTGGTTTTTTCATTCCTTCTGTTTCTTTTAGTCAAAATGATGAAGACTTTGTTAGAACAGTGGAATACAGGAGAACATACTGATAAACTGTCTTGATATGTATTTTCCAAAGTGCAAGAGTGCACTCCTTCAAAATCAATTGTGACATCTTGAAGTAGCACTACTTTTATGTAACAACTGCCTTAAAAGGGTTTTTTTCATGGGCATCTGTACAACAAGCTGGAATGTGCACAGTAATTTTCTCATTTCTGTTTGTCTCTTGCTGGTTTTCACTGAGAGTTCCCTTATAGCTCAGCATCCAATTCTACTTGAGCTTTGTATTTTTTAAGGAAAATGAAGCAGTTATATTCTTTGCCTAAGTAAAATTCCTTCCTATTTTTGAAACTGCACTTCTGTGATTTAAAATGTTATGTTAGAGCTAGACAATATTATAAATTCTATAATTCAACTTTTTATTTAGTGTTATTCTTTTCAAGGACAATGTGATTATCAAAGGGATGTTACTGAGTGATAAGCACAATATCAGATTGTAATGTTTCCTTTGTTTAAAATCAGTGCTCTGGGAAAGAGTAGAAACTGTGATATGAAAAACTGCTGAACTCCATACCCCAGAAGGAACCAAGGCCTCTTTTATCATAGGGTCAGATCACATTCAGCAGTGGCAGACTTTGATACTTAAACCACTGGAGTCTTGTTCACAGTCACCTTGCTGGACTTCAGTTAATAACATTTATACTTTAATTTCTGTACCAGATGGAGGTAGTCTATATACACATAGTAGAAAAGAGGGCAAAATGCAGTCTTGTACTGCCATCAATCCTTACAGAAATAGCTCCAACAACAGAGAGAGACTGGGATTGAGAACCTGTCTTGGAAATCCCCATCAGTCCATGGTGATGGCTGACAAACAAAAAATATATTAAAAAAAAAAAAAAAAGGATTTTAAGAAACTACTCTGATGGTCTTCCATGTGGTGCTGGTAATAGAGATTTTTGCATGTCAGGACAGTAAATCATGTCATGTGGGATTGCATGTTACATTCCTGCCTTTCCATTCAAATGTTGTATAACAAGGAAGATTTTTTTTTTATATCACAGAACAGGTTTAATGTGCCTGAATTCCTTATTCCCAGCAGGGAAAATTATTTGCAAGACTCCTACAGTATATATCAGACACTGCTGCAATTTTGGGTTACTGTGGTAACCACGACCAGAGACCTGAGGTGTCAAATCCTCCTCATACATCACCCTTGGCTTTAATCCCTGACTTCAGCCTTGCTTTTGTCTCTGGAGCAGAGTTAGGAGTTTGGTGTGCTCTCTATGCCCCATGTGGTGCAGGTCCTGCAGCTCACTGCAGGAGGCTGAGCTGCTCCAGGTTCAGGTCATTCCACTCGAGGAAGTGCTGGTGCTTAATGGCCACTAAGGGCAGGATCCATCTCTTTCAAAGCAGTTGGAGAGAAGCTCCCTAGGACACCATTAGGGTTATTTCTCTCCTGATTACAGAGGGAACCCAGGAGCACCATCCTCTTAAGCTTTTGCAGAGAGCTCTGACTCATGTCCATCAAAGGAGAAAAAAATCACCATTTTCCAGCCTGAATCTCAAGTGGATTAGGCTTTTCTCATC
The DNA here is from genome assembly GCA_013397195.1 of Hylia prasina. Taxonomy (NCBI): domain Eukaryota; kingdom Metazoa; phylum Chordata; class Aves; order Passeriformes; family Sylviidae; genus Hylia; species Hylia prasina. The sequence continues at coordinate 312,464 of VYXD01016019.1, forward strand.
ATGTACAATGAGTGAAACAGTTTATACTGTACCTTTACAGAGTTCTTCAGGTTTGGTGTTTTTGTTTTTTTTACTTTAACTGATTGTTTCCTGCACTTATAGTTGAGAGGTATTTGATATAAGCCTCTGGGTTTAATGATATTTACTGAACAACTCCATGCCTAATGCCTCCATGCTTTATAGGAGATCTTGTTTGTGCCCATTATGACAGTTCATTTTCTCTACAGAAAATAAAGGTACTCTTAACAACTGTAGAAAACAATAGGTTTTGCTAATACATTTTATTGATGGTTACTTACTACAACTGAGTCTAAAACTAAAATTATTTTTGTGCTTTCTATAAAAGCATGGTATTTGAAGTATCTTGACTAAGCCTACTGATTTTAAATAAAGCAGCCTAGTCCTTTCGTGTATTCAGTTAGTTGCTCAAATAATCAATTAGCCCTCACAGGGGAAATTTTTCAATTTGAAGTTACTTGCAAGCAATATATAAGAAAGTGAAGTTGTACACAAAGGGAAATTTTTGTATTAATTGTGTAAGTTTTGCTGCAAATTGTTTCTTCGTTTATTAACTTATTTTCATAGAAAACTCTTAAAGGAGCTAGAGAGGAAGTTAAAACAATGTTGGGCTATACTTAATGAAGCCAAATTTTCAAGCTTAAAAAGCAGGCTTATAGCCAAGAAAGAGCTTAAGACAGGCTCTGATATCCTCCTTTAGAGATGATGAGATATCAGTTCATTTAAATGTCGTTCTTTGCAGGGAAGGATCAGGAAAGTTTCTTAGCCGCAGGCTGATACCAAGTGACATGGAATATAGCTGCAGAAAGTGGTTTATAATTTGGTTTTAGAAAGTACAGGTAGACCAGCTCATGACTTGATGTGAAAGTATGTTTTAGATTAGGCATTATGAAAAAAAAAATCTTTATTTCATTCAGCTTGTGTATGCAGCTGGTCAGAAGAGAAATCCTATTAACCTGTGGGGGAATGTTCTTCATGTTAGAAATGGCTTATAAGTGAAAAATGGACTTTGGGACTATGACTGAGGCCCAAGTTTGGAAGAAACTCTTGGAACATTCCCTTTGAGTAACCAAATAGGACATTGTTTCGGATGTCTGGCCATTTTGAGCACCAGGTTAACGTATTAGTTGGCTGTGGTAGCTCTCCAGGAGGAAATATCTGTAAGATGCAACTCCCCATCTATGTATTCAAACAATTATCTATGGCTTCAGAGGCAAGTATGGCCTTTCAAAATCCCCAGGAGGAGAGGAACTGCCAAGGTGAGGTGACTTGTACAGCCTAGAGCTGTACAGCACTGAGAGTGCTCATCTCACAGACCTATGCCTGATTTTTCAGGGTTTTTTTTCCCTTTCTGCTAACATTTCCATGTGCAGTTTCTGATGTGTAGAAAAGTAGCAAAAATTAGTGATCATAGTAAGCATCTTTGTCTTGCCTTTCTTGTGTTTTTTTTCTGTTGTATCTTTCATGCTCTCCTCAGATTTTATGGACACCAGTAATGAAACACCTAGAGACTGAATATTCTAGCTGTTTGCCAAATGTAGAAATGCTTCATCCTTATCTCTGCTGGTCATCATCTTCTGTCTGTGATGAAGGACATTTTAAACCTGAGAAAATTATATTATTTAGGAGCATTTGTATTGGTTTTATTTTTCTGTAAAGGAATTTGGAACTTGATAAAATATGTATAAAATAATTTTTTACATCTGTAGAAAGTGTTACTCCATAACAAAGGCTGTGCTAAAACCTTGTCAATATGTACCTGATTGTGGATGTTTTCTAAAGGAGACATACAAAACAATTTCTTCTAAAAAGACAAGTTTTTTATTACTTGATTCTTATCAGATATAGATTTTGAAGGTGAAACTATATTTTTGACTGAAAAAAATCTTCATTATAAAACTTTCCTGCTGATTTTTTTTTTTTAGGAACAACATACACATTTTAAAAACTCACAAAATTAGTTCTGATTTTAACAAATAAGCCCCCCTAAATGTCCAAGACATTAAAAGCATTAAAAATACTAATCAGTGTATCCAAAATAATTTGTTGTAGAGAACATGAGTAATGTTGTAGGAACAAACAGGTTATAAGAACAATTTTTTTTTTTTTAAAACGAGCAAAGGTCCAGAAGGTGCACTGAGGATAATTTTTTTTTTTAAATAACTTCACTCTTGGGGCTTAAAGACAGCCCTGAATAATTGTGCACTGTTGTTTAGGTTATACTATCACTGACGTTGGAAATACTTCCCAGTGTGCACATTTGTGGTTTGGTTTTCCCATGATACAAATGTTAGGTTCTCATGAAAACAATCAAATGAAATTATTTAATTCCTGGTTTTATTTTTTTTCAATATTACTTGATGGTTGAAGACTTATTATACTTATTACTTACGTATTTAGTTTACATTAAATCAGCCTCCATATGGGGTCAGGACATTAGGAAAAAGAAAATTTTTGAGGTTTAGATGTTAATATTGTCTGAAGGTGGGGCATTTTTTTGTTTTGGTTTGGTTTTTATTAGTTTAGAAGTACTTCAGCAGATAAAGATGGAATTTCTTGAATTCAATAGTGGAAGAAGAGTAGTGAATAGAATGCAATTTTCTTTAATTCATTTGTCTATTGGGAAGTAACCTCTGTGAATAAAAATTACTGCTGCTCATAAAGTAATCCTAGGTCTACAAGCAGCTGTAAGACTTCTGATGTCTGTTTTTGGTTAACACACAGGCCTGCTATGTAACTCCTTCCAGGTTTGTTACTGATTGAGAGTTGTTTCTTGAAGGGAAATTCACTCACATAAAGTCTTTCTAATCTTTTAGAACTTAATGGCCAAATATTGGTCCCAGTGCTACTAAGTGGGATTTATACTGGAAGAAGTGGTACTTGTCTTACAAAGCAGAAGACTGAAGAAGGTACCAGGAAATCAGTAATATTAAGAATCTTAAATGATAATTAAAGTACTTCAAGCCATTATTGATGGATGCTTTGACTTTATTGTATGGTCTGTGCTCTAGAAATAATTTCTCCATGCTCTTCTCCCCAGGCAAACATGCTGAAACTTTCAGATTCTCTGTTTACCTCAAACTTTAGACAGGAATTGAGGGGCTTAGGACGAATGTTGTGACTAATGTCTGAATAATCAACAGTAAGTTAATATTGTGCATTGAAAATAAGCTTGACTGTAAACACCTTTAAGAAAAGCTGCTTTCAATAAAGCCTTTTAAATAAATATTTGTGCTAATGAGCTCTATGAAGTTAGAAACTCAAATGAAGTGGTGTGGCAGTTGTAAGATGTGCAAGCCTAAGGCCAAGCCTAGGATCCAGCTCAACTTGTTTTCTGTTTACGCCAAGAAACAACTGTTGGAGAGGTACAGCCCCAACAGCCAGAGTGGTGAACAGCTTTACATTCCAAATCCACGTGTTCCTGTTGTATGATGGTGTTTCCCTTCTCTGTGTGTCAAGGAGGTGGAACACTCCCCACCCTGCTGGTTCTGCAATGAAGGACAGATCTCTTTCTGGGAGATCTCAAACGGGGCTCAGGCTGGTCCAAAGTACTGGCCAGAACAGGTCTGTGCTGCTCAAGAGTTGCTGCAGGGCTTGAAGGCACAGACTTCCAAGTAGTTTCACCTCTGAGGTGGCCAGGTGGTTGTTGTTAATGCCATTTACTTTTTCTTTGAAGACTAAGTCTAAATTTTCATGGTGCTGGCTCTTACCTGACAAAGCTTTGATAGCCATTTTTAATAACGAAAACCTTACATTTTGTTTCATTTGGGTGAAATTATTTCTTTGCCCAATAATGGCATTCCCCACCGTCCCCTCTTTTTTTTTTTTTTTTTTTTTTTTTTTTNCCCCCCCCCCTCTTTTTTTTTTTTTTTTTTTTTTTTTTTACTTTGTCAATGACAATGGAGCTATGAAAATTTTCTGTTTTAAAATATCTTGATTGCATTAAATATACCAGAAGTAGTTATTCATACTGTATAACATAGGAACCCAAAAGTCTCTGGGCATATATTATTGATGACATTACTGTATGTGAGTGGAATGTGTAAGTGAATTTTATCAGTGCTCTTTCATTTCTTCAAAAAAATTATTTCATCTGTGTCAGAAGTTCCCAAATTCATGTACCGTATTTGCAACTGAACTCTCAGCAGTTAATCTGAGGACAAAAATAAATAGAGCATCACTTTTTTTTGTTACTGAAATAACAGCAAAAACTAAACACCAGCTTTCCCACATGAAGTAGTTTTAACTTTGAAATGTCTTCCTTTCTTATGATTATAAAGAAGCCAGCAGCACCCAAACTAACATATCTTGTTTTCAGCTCTCTTCCTTCTGATTTTAGTATTCATGCAGCAGAGTTAAATTCTTGTTTTCTTTATCTTCAGGGGGCCAATTTGGAGAGAAATGTATTGGTAACTTTGTGTTCAGGCCAAATTGACCCCTGTGTTGGTAAATGGCAGGGTTGAGACACTTCTGAGGTGATTTTGCTTTGCTTTTTCTAGCAGGAATCAGTTAGGTACCTCAAAGATCAAGGGGGTGTAATGAAGTGTGCCCGGCGGAGCGCACAAGCTCTAACACGATGTTTCCGTGTCAATGATGGATCATTCCTAGCTGAGAGGTCAGGAGTGAGCCTTGAGTCAGGCTGAGTGCAGGCCTGCTGGTGCACATCCCATGGTGAGAGCACCAGCCTTTGTACTTGGAACAGGCTGGGAGTTTGTGTGTGCTCAGGTATTACAGCTCAGCTGACAAACAGTAGCTCGTGAAGCCGTGGTGGCTCTTTGCTGTGATCACCTGTTTGTACCTAATTGTAGTAATTGCACTTCACACACGTACCTAAAATTCTCACCCAGGTTCTTACATGCATCTCAGCTAGCACAGCACCTTCCTTTCATTTCTTTTTCTTTTTCTTTTTATTCCTAAGCTTTGAAAATGTTATGTTTCTCTGTTCAGGTGTGCCACATTGAGTATAGTAAAGATTTGGATGCCCAATGGCAATATAAGCAGTAATAAAAAGGAAAGGTTGGAGTGATGGCTTTGAAATTCATATTGCAGCTAGATATAAGGGCATATAGATAGTCTAGTTCACATGTTGTATCCTTAACCTCTCCATATTTCTGTGTTATCCTTCTGTATTCAGATGACTGATAGAAATGACTTTTATAATGCACTGTGGGTTTGTGTTTGATTTCCTTGTGATTCCTGATCCCCCAATCCTTTTCAGACTATGGCTGAAGAGGTGCTGGTTAGTCACTTGGTTATGTTCCAACAGGAGCATCAAAATCAAATGCCTTGATGTCTGTAAGGGAGGAAGTTGCTGTCAAGCCCAAATGACATTATTTATGTTTTTGCTGTTGTAGCATTTGTACTCCCCACTCCCTGATTTACTTTTCTGAAATATGTGGGATTTATTATGGAAATGTCTGTGTATGAAGGTTGAAGTTAACTCAATAATAATTTAAAAAATCAAAAAAAAAGAGTGTTAGTAACCCATTAAAGCGTTATATTACTTCTAATATTTGTATTGAAAAAAAAAATCTCTAAAAAGGGACTATAAGTTTTGATGAGAGTAATTTTTGGAAACACATTGTGTACCTGAAAGCTTAAGGGGTAGCTAAGTTTTAGGAAGGGGTAGCTAATTTTCAGGAAATCATGAAGTTGTCATTGTTTTCTGGTAGAACAGCCATAATGGCATAAAAATTGACCAAATATTTGCAGAAGTCTGAGTGAGAAACTGTAACCAATTGGGCATCTTATCATTTAGCTGTCTTTATCCCCTGTTTTGAAGGATTATGTTGGGTAGGGTATGTAATCTAGAAGCATTCTTTTTTTTTTTTTTGATGTTCTGCAGAGTTAGTGAGTCACGTGGAAGTCAAAGGGCTAAGCAAAAGTGCTTGATATTAGGGCTTCACTAACATTTGTCACCTCTCCTGAGGTGTACTGCAGTACACTAAATGTGGTGTAAATCTATTTTTTTCTAATATAACACAAACATTTAAAAGGAAAAAAACCCTACCTTGTGTATCCTTCAACTCATACATGGATGCTGTTTGCCAAGGCTTTTATATACAGGAGCCCAATAATAAAATAAAATGGAGAGTCTCACCATAAGGGAGATTCAACCCAGCAGCCCATTTCTGCAAATACTATTAGGAGGAATGTAACATCCAGATGTTGTCTCATGCATTTAGCTCATGTGCAAAGCATTCCCTTAGTGATATCATTCTACAAGAAACCATAAAACAAGAATAAAATAAAACCCAACAAGAGATGGTAAAAACTTGTTTGGTTTTAATTGCCATGATAGCCCCTTCCCTTCCTCTTTCAATACAAAATTATTTTCTTTTGCCGTTCAGGTCAGGATATGTTCTTGCTGAGAAAACCCAACTAGTATGGTGGAATTCTACCTGAGTGATTTTAAATAATGAGGAGTAAGCTTGGGAGTCAGTTTAGGTGTCTTCCAGTTTGAAAAATACATTACCCAAATTTTTACCTTCAGTTGCATGACACTTACTTTTGAACGTACAAATTTTAAAATAGTAAATGCAAAACATACTTTAAACAGTGCTGCAAGATCTCAGAGGGTAATGCATGGTAATTATAAAATCATGATTTGATCACTGATCGCCTCTGTCTTGTCAACAATTCAGCCTCTATCTTTGATTTTGAGGAAATGGTGGCCCAGAGTGATAAACACGTGGTAAAAAACTGAGCAGTGTGGGGTAGCTGTATGCCTGCATGAATTTCTGATAGTGATGCAGAACAGTTGTTGTATTGAACTATACTCAATCGTTTGGAACTAGAGATTAACTACATCTACAAAAAAATAGGGTTTGGTTCATCGTTACTGAGTCAAATAGGCCCACTTTTCATGTGTACTGTGCTGTATTAGGCCTTTTGGAGGAAGATAGTTTTGAAATATGTCTTTTTTGGGGGGGAGGGGGGTTTAAGGCTTCTGAGTTACTTGGATTTGCACAGCAAGGAAGGAAGGAAAAAAAAAAAAACAACAATGCCCAACAGATAGGGACCTTTTTAGGAGACAGTCCCCTAATTCAAGAATTACAGTTTTGTAAGCCCTTTTCTCTCCCCCACAAAATACGCATCCCTTCCTCTCATCATCCCCCCCTAAAAGGAGGAAGACTAAAAAATGGTTATCCATCTCTCCTTTTGGAGAAGTAAACTTAAGTTCTGGTGATTTCACAATCTTGTGAGCTTAGAAGCTTGATATTTGACATGATTAACAAAACGCCTGTCTTAACACCTTCTGTGGCATGGAAGCAAACAGTCTCATGATTGTCTGCAGTTCTTCACCAACAGAAAATGTTTGGATTTCTTTTCATAATGTGGTATTACAGGTGGTTACCTAGGCCCAGTGTATTTTCATTATGTAAGGTGCTGTACAAATACTGCAACAAATGACAGGAAGAAAACTCATAATGACAAAACAAATTGAGCTTTTATGCGATTTCTGGAAAGATTTACATAGACTTAAACTACCTATTCCATGAAGTCAATTGTGCATGAAGTTCTCACAGAAGGCATGCACATCCAGAAGCATGTTTGAAACAAAGTCCTGTTGCCATGTAGTACGGGAACACTCATGGACTTGTAGGGGTGGGATCTGTTTGTTCAGCTTGGGAAGGCATCGTTAAGAATTTACTATTTTGTCCAGCTAATTTCTACTTCCTGAGTTGAATCCATTAGTTATTAGTATTAATATTTAGAAAGGCAGTTAATTGTTAGCTGAATAATAAAGGAGAATGTGAGCAATAAGTTATTCCAAAAAATGCACGGTTTTAAGAAAAGAAGGAAAGAAACCACAAAAAGACAAAAGCTTGTAATATTCCCATGCATATTGGTGAAGATCAGACTTATTTAAAACAAGTACTTCCAGTCTGATATAGTAGTGTCACATATAGTGTTGATACAAATTATAATTTGGGTGGTGAACAGAAAGAAGCCATTACATAAGGATTAAATGCTGCAGAACTACTGAACACAATGATATATTACTTTGTATTGTCAGTCAATCTTTTGCACAGATTTCTTTTCCCAAAGGTTAAGAAAGAGTGAAACATAATATATTGAATGCAAGATAAAATTGTTGCTTTAATGTTAATTTTGCAGTGTATTTAATCTCCCATTATATTTGGATTTACATTTTTATTGGTTTCGACGTCATTATTTTTGTATGCTGTGGCATTAGTTTTTTAAATTGCAACTTTGTGCTTTCAAGCATAGCCATTTTCATTTGAAAGGGATATACTGAAAATGTGCTAAAGAGACCTGACTGTTATACAATGCTTTTCAAAGCTTTTTCCCAGGATTTAAGGGCCAGCCCTCTCATTTGACCTGGAGGAAAACAAGTGCCTCTCTTATCTGAGTGTAGATCTCCAAAGTAGGAAATATTGTATGGGAAAAGTAGTATTCTAGTTTTGTCTTCTTTGAAAATCATTGTGATTTAGTTTGGACTAAAGTCACTTAAACTGTGTGGGCTTGCTAGGAGGGGTTTGTTGCACATTTTGAGTGAGCATCTGGCACACATGCAACTGTGCCATATGCAATCCCAGTGTCTTTAGAAGGTGAAAGGCCAGTGTAGTGGTAATTTTGCCCTCTTTGCACCAGATGTTAAAGCTCTGCAATGTCCCTGAGTGACCATTAGATCACAGGCAGCTGGGATTGGAGGTTTATGTTTAATTTATTTTCATGCTATTAATCTGACTGTCAGAGCTCTCTCGTCCTCATCATTTCCAGAAGTCCTTATATTTTAGGGACAATTTATTTTCCCTTATGATGTATCAGTTTTATTTTTGCTCTATATTTACATAGATGAAGCCTGGCATTTTGGGGGATAACACTGAGAGCTGCAATATAAAAAGCTAGCAATTCATTAACATTTAAAACACATCTGAATTTATTTTATGGACCATGTTATGGATTAAAACACATTTCCATTATCACCTTTTTGTTTAAAAATGAAAACCCAAACCAACAACTAAATAAAAGCACAAATACCAGAAAACCTACAAAGTAAACAAATGAAAACCCCCATGTGCCATCCCTCTCCTACACTGCAGGTATTTTTTTCATTTACAAGTATATTTAGATGTAGCCAGTATGGTTTTGTGCTCTTGGCTGGAGATGGCTTCTTTAGTTTTGCATTTGTGGTTTTGTGTGGGCAGGGAAGAAAGGGAGAGGGAATGCTGGGGGAATGGAAGAGATAATGACAACAATAGTAAGGGAAAGAGGCTTGGCATTTCCTAATGGTAATTCTTGGAATATTTTAAGCGAACAGTGGAGAGAAATTGACAGTACTGTTCTAATTTATTTTATCATCAAGATGTTTCCTTGCTTCAGTAGTTCACAGGCAATTTTAATAGCTTATTGACTTAAACACTGTGGTTTTGGCTTACCTTTAAGGGAAAAAAAAATCTGTATATTTGATCGCTGCATTTCTTCCCCCACGTCCCTGCCTACTGTAATACCAAGTATTTGCATCCCTGGGGACAAAAAGAACACCTTTTTATAATTATTAATTTTCTCAATCAAGTGAAACTTTTATCCAAGTGGGACATTTGGATATCAAAAGGCTTGGTAGAGTCTGCAGGACTAAATTCCTTGATACTGTTCTAGTTTCTGACATCCACCCTCCTTCCTTGGTCAGTGCCAAACCTGCACAGAAGCTATTGGAATAGGTGATAGAATGGCTGGATGTTCATCCCAGTAATCATATTCTCAATAACTCTCACCTGCTCATCTAGACACGAGACATTCATACTTCCAAATTCACTTTCTTTACTTTGGGTTTAGCAAGCATGTGTCCAGTGTTCTGCCTTCAGAGACAATTCTGAAAGTTTTTATTGAAAAATCCTTGTGCTCTTACCTCTGGCAGACTTGGGGTTTTTTATCAGCTGAGGCTTGTGATCAGCAGCACAAAGGTCTGTTGGGGTTAGCAGTGTTCCATGGGGGCATTCCTGTGTCCAGTCCTCTTCAACTGATTCTTCAGTGAGCTGGATGAAGGGACAGACCTGGATGAAGGGACAGAGAGGACCTGCACCAGGTTTGCTGATGCTACAAAACTGGGAAGAGTGGCTGATCCACCAGAAGGCCATGCTGCCATTGAGGAAGACCTGGATAGGCTGGTCCACAGGCAGAGAGGAACCTCATGGAATTCAGCAAAGGCAGGGTCCTGAACCTGGGGAAGAATAACCCCACACCAGTACAGGCTGGGGGATGACCTGCTAGAAAACAGACTGTAGAGAAGGACCTCGTGGTCCTGGTGGGCACCAAGCTGTCCATAAACCAGCTGGGTGTCCTTGTGGCCAAGAAGTCCAATGATATCATAAGTTGTGTTAGGAAGAGCAGTGCCAGCAGGTCAGGGAGGTGATTCTCCCCCTCTGCTCAACCCTGGTGAGGCCCTAGGAGTGCTGTGTCCATTTCTGGGCTCCTAAGAAAAAGAAATACAAGGAATTACTGAAGGGGGTCCAGTGGAAAGTGGTTAAGGAACAGGAGCATCTCTTATGAGGAGAAACTGGGGGAGCTGGAGCTGTTTAGCCTGGGTCTCATCAATGTGTGCCAGTTTCTGTAAGGTGGATGTCAAGAGGAAGGGATGAGAAGACAAGGGGCAACTGGCATAAACTGAAACACAGGGAGTACCTTCTGAATATAAAGATTTTTTTTGGTGGTGGTGAGGGGTTTTTTTGATGTGGATTTTTTGTTTGGTTTTTTTTGGTTGGTTGGTTTTTGGGTATTTTTTGTGTGTGGGTGACAGAGCACTAAGGTTGCCCAGAGATGATGTAGAGTCTGCTCTGGAGAGATTCAAAACCCATCTGGAAACTGCTGTGCAACCTGCTGAAGGTGAACCTACAGGGGGGTTGGACTGAGTTATTTTGTGAGGTCCCTTCCAACCCCCACCATTCTGTGATTGTGAACTACTGTAAGAGCATTGAGTGCTTGAGCACAGCACTGACAGCTGAAATTAAGAATGTCTGGAAAACAATACTGCTGGAGTTTCAACAGAACCAAAAAGAATATAGATAAATAAATAGATAAATAAACAATACAGCATGAGTTCTGGGTTTTATTGTTTGAGTATAAACTCGTACTGTATTTTGTTAATTAATATAAATTCAAGAAAATAATTCCCAGTGATTTATAATGATCATTTTTATTTACAGTTTATTAAACAAAACACACGGATCTTTCCATGCAAATATTTTTTTCTATGATTAATGTCAAAAAGTAGTGTACAAAACTTGGGAAGTCTTTCTATTTTTATGAAACTTCTTGTAGTGATGTCACCGGATCTTGAAACAGTGACTTATTTAACTTTTAATGTTTACAGCAATGTTTTGCAAAACTGGTGATCTCATTATTCAAAATAGATTTGTGTTAATTTATAGTAAGTTCCGTGCATTGAATCTGGTAAATATTCTGTTTCTGCAAACATTATGACACTCTTAATAGAGAGCAGGCAGAAATCTGCACAGATGTACCATGATTCATATTTATTCACTGGGGTAAACATGCAAAGATTACCATGATTCTGTGTACTTAATACCTAATAAATATTGTGGTTGTGTAATTACTTGTAAAATAATTTGTAGAGATTTTAATGGTGACCCCTTTGATGCAAATAAGATTAAAAAATTTTCCCTAAATTAGCACTTGTAACTCACTTGGGTCAGTAGCAAAACTGCAATTACTGTTTAACATGTCTACAACCCTTGTAGTTCACGTGTTTTTATTTTAATACTTTATACATCGATACTATGGTAGTAGTTAAATATTTCTCTTCCTTACCTCCTGCTCAATATATTCATATTCAAAACAAGAAGCTGTAACAAGAGTTATAGCAATGGAAGTTTTGTAATTGAGGGTTTTGTACTTCCTGAAGCACCCATTGTGATGTATAGAGGATAGAAAAACCCCACCAACAGAAATAGTTTTATGAGGAAAACAGAATTAAGAAAATTCAGGCTTTTAAATTCGGCCACATGTGGCCTTGATAATGAAGCATGTACTGTTATTTGTGGGTTTTTAAAAACAAATTGGTTCTACTCTGATCTAATCTCTTATGCTGACTTAGTATTGATTAGCTCTGACTTCTGAAAGATGTCTCACTGCAACTTTTATTCATTCTTAAACTTTCATTAGAACAGTAGGTTTTCTGATACCAAGCTTTCATAAGTTATTCAGATGCTCCTAACTTTTACAAACCTTGGGAATTCATTCTAAATTAGCAATATTTGGATAGATGCAAATTACTCTTGCTGTGATACAGAATGCATGTGAAACAATCCATTAGTACATAGGACAGATCTCCTCCTTTCCTAAGAACAGGAGATATGCAGAGACTGAGGCTTGGAAAACACAGCTCTTGTCTGGAAATGATGCAGCTTGTCTGTAGCACAGACAAGCCTTCCGTGAGGGGCCCAAACTGCCTCTTTATTTAAATAAAAGTCTGTATTTTTGACAACAGTAGAAGCTCTTGGAAATGCCTTTCCTAGCCAATGCATTTGTAGGCGTATTGTACACAGTGACAGCTTTTGAAGTCTGTATTTATAGCACTGAGGACTTTTCAGCGTTCCACTGCAATTACAGCCAGTACATGAGAATCAGTGTGGGAGTTAAGAAGGGGGGATTTGCAGTCAAAGTGGTTGGATATGGAATAAATTTTAACAGCACGAGATTGTAGCAGGATTTTTTGTAAACTAAGTTTCTGATATTTGCTGGTTTTTCATTAGTACACATACATGGGTATGAAAGTTAATTATGCAAATATGACTTTTGGTATGGAGTCCTAACTAATTCTGAGGAAATGCCTGTTACAACTGTCTCAATAAGAGGAAAAATCATACTGGTCTTTCAGTATCACCCCAAGAATGTGATACAGAAGAAAAATCAACCATTACAATTTAGAAGAGGGAAAGAATATTAANGGTTTTTCATTAGTACACATACATGGGTATGAAAGTTAATTATGCAAATATGACTTTTGGTATGGAGTCCTAACTAATTCTGAGGAAATGCAATAAGAGGAAAAATCATACTGGTCTTTCAGTATCACCCCAAGAATGTGATACAGAAGAAAAATCAACCATTACAATTTAGAAGAGGGAAAGAATATTAAGAAAGATGTAATTTCTCTTGTTTGTATCAATTGTGTGTTGTAAAAACTCAGGGTTAGATTAAATCATTATAGAAACAAAGGGGGGGTTATAAATTCTAAGATTTAAAATATGCTCAAAACACTGCAGTATAGAAATAACCCCAGAATTTTAATGTTGTAACTTTTATTGCTTTTGATGTAAAAAAATCAGAGAAGCAACCAAAACCACAAACCAGCAGCTCCCCAAACAATAACGAAACATCAAAATGCAACACCACTTATTTGCGTACTTTTCTGTCACTCATAGATGGTGTATGTGATATTTTATTGTCATTTGCCTTCAATCTCAGCATATCTGTGATTACTTTTTATAAAAATACTTCCTTTTTTCCCCAATATAAGACTGGCTGCTACAGATTTTAGGCCTTTTTAAGCATCAGTTGCCATATGTGATAAGGTATGAAATTGTCCGTGAAGGAAAGACTCCACTTTTATCTCTTTTTCTTTATTTTCTGTAATTTACCTTATTCTGAGGGCCCAGCAAAAGTGTCCTGCTGTCCCAGGAGAGTTGGGAAGAGCCAAGCACACCCAGGCAGGGCGATGGAAAAGGCTCAGCAGCACCCGCAGCTGCCAAACAGATGAGCAGTTTTTAACGGAGCTGAGATTCACAATGAAATCTGGGCCCAGAACTAATCAGATCTAATTAAGACAGACACATTATGGTCCAGTACTGTTGACAAGGTCAGGGTTCCTGTAGCTCTAAATGAGGCATGTTATAATTATGATCTAATTGAAAAGCTGGGAGCGATACAGAACCTGTGCACTGCTGGGCCTGAAAGAAAAGTTGCATTTCAGGTCCTGTTGTGTACCTTATTAGATTGTTAATGCTCAATTAGACAGCTGTGCATTTAAAGGGGGAAAAAAGGCATGTGACAGTTGCACATGACTCAAAGAAAACCTATATGAATTTTCAATATCTTGGTGGATTTCATTCATGGAGATTTGCTAAATATATAAGAAATAAGCTGTTTGTTGGCTTGATGTTATCTTTACTAGTCACAGCTTATCTTGTTACACAGCAAGGCAAAGGGCTCCTAGATTACTTTATCATGAGGCAAAAATACTGTGGATGTTTTCCAAAGTGCAGTATGTGCATGCATCCATCTGCAGTATGATATATGAAATGTGGTGGACATATTTTCTAGCTTTCATCTATCACCATCAAGCAAGCAAAGTGCTGTGGAGTGGCTTTTTCATTCTAGAGACTGTGGTACCTTTATTTCTAAGTATGACTTGACATATGGTCTTATAAATTATCATAAATTACCATGACTTGTGTCATGCTCAGGTTGCACAGTTCTGATCTCCCTTTATTTCTGATGCAGAATTTATGGATCTGAATTCATTAATTTCTTTTTATAATGCCATCTCTGCATTGAGATTCTTCGTTATAAAACAGTTCTCACTCTACCTTGAGAAGTTATTCATACACACATGAAGTGTATTGAAAAGTGCTGCTAAGTGCTACTATTGTGGAGGGTTCTGCTTTGAATCCAGTGGGCTCTTGCACGTAGCATGCAAATGTATGCATGAGTAAGAGAGGTTCTGAGCCTAAAACTGCACTGCTTAGCGTGTGTTAGCAATGAAGATAGCCAAATATTTCCAAATCTACCTTGAATTCCTGAATTCCAATATTGCAACAAACTTTTCATCTAGATTTTTCCATACATTTTTCAGAAACATTCCTGAAGAGTTCCCTTATTCCACTCTTTACCCAAACTGAATGTGAAAAGCCTGTGTAAGCTCTGTGAAGCCTTTTCAATGTGCAGAGCAACGTGACCATAACATCTGTGTGCCATTGGATCAGCCTTGGCTAGCAGTCAAGTGCCCACCTTTTCTCCCCATCATGAGCAGGACAGGGAGAACACAGGAGGAGAAAGACAGCAAGGTCTCTTACCAGGTACTGTCACAGGCAAAATAGCCCTGGCTTGGGAAAATAAAAAAAAAAATGTATAATGATAATGAAAAAATAGAGCTTGAGAAGCAGAGACAAAAGCAAAACCAGCTTCTTCATGCTGCTTCTTCTGCCCAGGTTCAGCACTTGGCTCCCAAAATCTCTGCATTCAGCCCTGAGCACCCTGCAGGGAGTTGTATGGAGGGTACAGCACAAAGATTTCCCTGAAACTTCTTCCCTTTCACAGATTTCCCCTCTACACATGTGGGCTTTCTACAGCCTGGAGTGAATCCTCTGCTTGGGCACCATATGGAACATCTCCTTCTTTTCGGTGTTTGTCACATTTTTTTCCCCTCACCCTTGGCTATGAGCTGTGTTCTGCCTTTTCTTACCCAGCTTTCCCTGTGGGAAAAGCTGAGCTGTGGGCTCAGCTGTGCCCTGTGCTGGGTTGTCTGGAACCATCGTTGTCCAGCATAGGGTGATCCCAGCCCCTCCTCACAGAGGCCACCTGGCAGCCTGTCCTGTGTCAGCCCCTGGGCATCTGCACCCACTGCACACTTCAAAAAAAGAAACACAAAATGCTGTGACTTGCTTTTGGAGCAGTAGCCAAATAAATGCAGAGTTGTACAAACTTCATGTCAATCAATGACTGGCTTGTGAAACCAGCGCTGGCTGGATGTTTTTTCTCTGATGGATGGAAAGACAGGTTTCTTTGTGTATACCTTCCTTGTCTCCTGACTTGTGCCTCCCTCAGGTGATCAGCAGAGTCAACTCAAGGGCCAGCTACGAGGTGGAACAGGAAAAACCTTCACTGCCTTAATGAAAGCCCTGGATGCTTCTGACTTGTACGCATTTCAAGCTAGCAGAGTAACTCTTTGATCTGCTGCCAAAGGCTCTCACTTCCCTATCTTCCTCGGGCTGCACAACAGGCTTGCCCCCTCACTCAGGGGATTAGACAGCCTGAGAGATGCCAAATAATTATGTTGAACCTCTCTTGTGCTGATTTAGCAATAGCTGTAACTGCCTGGGAAATGAAAATTCAAACAAAAATGCAGAAAAAACCCCACCCCTGAATTGCACGCAACAGCACTGATCCCATACATCTTTCTGAAGGTTTTGGGTTAAATTTCAAAATATTGAGTGGCTGAGATTTGAGTGCATGACCAGACAACAAGATCATGGCTATTTATAGTTGTGGCTGTCCGACAGCAGCGCATCCCCCCCATCCGTACAGCGGGAGCTGGAGCGCGCAGGAAGCGGGAGGGAGCTGTGCTAGGAATGGCAGCTGTTTGGGGTTAGTCACCAAGCCCTTTGCTCTGATCTGCAGCCTTGCATGGTCTGTGCAAGCCTCTGTCAGCCCCACTGCAGGTACAGGGGGCTGACAGAGGCAACCTGATTGAGGCCAAGTTAGCCAGCAGCGCGTGGCTGTTCCCATCTCCCCGTCCCAGTGGGAGCTGCGTCCACACCTGCAGGACGTGTGCTCACTTCCATCTGCTCAGCACTCTGCCAGGTCCTTGTGCCAGTTCTATGTGAGCTCTCTCCTTCTTCTGTTGCTCTTTTACAACAGAGTCAAGAGACTCCAAGCTGAGGCTTTTTGAAGAAAACCTAACTTGTTTGTTCAGCATGCTTGAAAAGGATCCCTGACACTCAGTTATTATCCCCTTGTGCTGATGACCCACGATATGCTGTCAATAACATTGTTTAGAGTAGAAGGTTGCTTGGTTGTTGCCAAACAACGTTCAGTAATTTCTGTTCTTAGAAAAGATCTCCAAGAATTTGTTCCTTCCCTCTCTTGTCCAAAAATTGCAAATACGATACAGTGATCAAATGTATTTTGGAGAATTAACTGTTCCAGGAGTCTATGGAGAAGGGAACAGATAATGATGGGAGTCAGTGCTGTATAATAACTGATGGGAAAGAATTGCTTTAATAGAGAACACTTATTTCTGAAAAAAAACACAAGGAACTTTCACAGGAAGCTATCTGTAGAGTCAACATTGCTTTTAAAAGTGCAGTGAAAAATACACAGGCAAATGTTTCCATGTTCTATTTAAACAATCTCTTAGAAATTTGCATAACAGCCTATTTGTGAAGTATAATAAAGAATATCTATTTTTTATAATATGTATTTATTCAGATAATATTCCACTTCAGAATTACAGAAATGAAGCTCTAAGCTCCTTTGCACCTCTGCACCTTCCAAACTAATCTAAATTTTTGTGCACAATGATATCTGAGGTGTATATTTAATATGATTTACAATTTATGTTCTACAGAACTAGGCATTCTAAAATTATTCGCCTGTCTATGAATTGCTCTAATTTCTTAACCCTTCTATAAAAACAGGAGAGGTTAGGAAAGAGGTTAGATAAAGATGCAAGAGGGTAAGAAGATACTCTTTGATTCCACAGCTGAGAAGATTTTAAGAGATTTTGCCAGTCCCATATATTTTCTTAAAATTCATTCTTATTAACTTGGTGCTGCCACCACTGAAACCATGATCTCTGTGTAAAGGCATTTGCAGCTTTGTACATCTTCCTGTTGTTTTTGGTATCATGTGTGAATCAAGTCTCACTTTGAAAGACAAACTGTTTGTGCATCTGTGTGTATTTTTTCTTTTCTTTTCAATGGGAAATTCACATTGGTAACATATTTCTTTGTGACTGTGCCTGCACAGATTAAGGCTGCTGTGACACTGACCCTTCTTATTGACATTGTGGTCTGGTCTATTTATCACCAACAGTAATTCCTAATTATTTAGAATGCATCATATGTCAAGTGCTGATAAACTTCAACATTATAGTCTTTTCCACATGAGTTATCATCAATATTTCATGTGGGACAGCAGGACATAGCACTTTCTCCTCTGTTTTCTTTCAACTGGACTTGGTTTTTCCTCAGAAACTTACAGTGGGGAAAAAAATCTAATATGTGTGAAGGACTTCAGCTGATCTGGCAGACATCTGAGTGTTAGTTCTTCACTGGTATGTTTGTTTTGTGAGGTTTAGGCTTTTTTCCTCTTTGATTTATTTATCTATTTATCTATTTATCTATCTATCTATCTATTTATTTATTTATTTATTTATTTATTTATTTATTTATTTTAGCTAGGACTCTGTTCAAGGATGGCCTCTATTCCTGTTTCTTTTCCGGGGCATGTCCTCCATATTGAGGACCCCCAAGCCAAAGGGAATCACTCTGAAAACAAGACAGTCTGCAAAATATTGAGTGTTTGTTCTGTGGCTGCAAGATTAATGTCTGTTTGAAAGGGAAAGTCTCTGAGGAACAGCTGAGTAGCACTGTGTGCAAAAAAACTACATATCACGTTAAGGAGATGCTTTATTTATCATTTCCCTCACAAGTCAGTACCTGGAATGTTGTTAGATGTAGAAGCAGGAAGTTGTTTATTGGTCTTAATCTGTAGAAAAAATGTTGGGTTTGGTCAAAACTCTAGACTGAGAATCAAAGAGAAGAATGAATGAATTCCTACATGTTCCACTTTGAATTTCTTTCACCAGGGCTTGTGAAAATTATATTATTGGTCTTTCAGCCCAGGGTCCTTTTTCCCCTCTCACTGTACTTCTGGACTACTTATAGCTGCATCCAAGTAGCTCTATTTATGGGGACATACTAGAAACAAAAGATTATTCTGCTGGGAGCAACTGGATTGTAATTGCATCATAAATGTCAGGAATTACAGCAGCCATAGTAGGATAATGGATCAAGGCAAAGCAGGAATATTGATGTGTTAGTTATAGGCGTGCACCTTTCCATTTCTTTTTTGCTCCAGGAGCACTTTTAAGATGTGAAAGATATAGGAAAAATATAGTTAATCATAGTTCCTTGGAAGTCTTATCAGCCCTCAAGTGAAGTGAAGATTAGTATAGATTTACAAAATAGAAATGCTAAAAAATTAAAAAAAAAAAAAGGATGATGACTTTCTTGAAGGAAAGGTGAGATAGTGAATGTTGGTTCCTTTGTTAGATGATGGAGTGTCTTCCCATGAGCTTGGGGGAGATGCTGCATCTCATGGAAACAACAGTTCTCCAAGCAGAGAGGAGAGAAAGGAGGATTGTGTGACATGCAGCTCCGCCAGCATGGCTGCCTGTTCCATCTTATCAAATAAAACATCCCTTGTATAAGAGGGTCTTGTGTAAAAGCTATTATGTTATTTGTTAAAGCAAAGCAGCATACTGAAGGCTTCAAGAGTCTTATCTAAGCTCAAGAAAATAAATTATTTGAAAAGAAATTGGGAAAAAAAACCTACTCAGTATTAACCCTAGCCTAAACAACTTAAAATGCAGTAAATCTTATCTCAAGATTTATTAATAAATAAATAAGAATTAAAAAGAAAATCAGTCAATTTCTTAGTAACTTACGTTCCTTGTCACATTGGAGAACTATTCAGTTTGAAGGCAAAAATGCTCAAGATTCAACTACACTGAGTAAAAATCTTTGAAAGCAAGCAAAATGGAAGCACACATACCTGTCAATTCATAATTAAAAAATGATTGAGTAGTCTAATCACTAACACTTGGATAACTATTTTTAAAATTCCTCCTATCAGTATTTTGATCTTAGAATTTGCCCTCAATAGTTAATAAAAAAAAATTAAAAATAATAACTTTCTTTTCTGGACCATTTCAGGAAATATGTCCTCTAGAATACAAATGGAAAAAAAGAGAGGGGTGGTCTTTGGGCAGTTGCTGTGTCGTGTTACCCAGAGAAGGTTGTTACCTGTTGTACAAGAAGGAATATTTAAGGTTATTTCTTCAATTTGCTCTGAATTTTTGAGAGGAGGGTATTTTTTTTGTTTGGTGGAATATTTTAGGGGGTTATTTTTCCATTTTCTACTTCTCTGGTTGATTTTTATAAACATACCTTCAACTGTTAGATTGCAGCACAAGAATCTATCAACAGTTTCTGAAAGTGAATGTCTTATAATGACCTTATCTGCTAGGCACAAGGATGACTTTCTCTGGTCATTTTCATTTTGCTAAATCCCTTCTTCTATTTAGCTGCTCCAGTAGTTCAAGTAAATCTAGAAAAACTACATGTTGCCCCAGTGCATCCAGCAACAGGATTTGTCTGTGTGGGTACTCATGTAATGGCATGGATGCATTGGCCATGAAATAGATTGGGAATATTTCTATTTCTGAGGTTTAAGTCACCTTATGGACATAAAATTGTAATGTCTAATTGTTCTCTTCTCAAAAATAACTGTTCCCCTCATGAGTCTGCCCTGTGAAACAACAGGAATAAGAACTGACAGAATTCTGGAATGTAATTGCTTCTCTTCTGCCTCTTCCAAAAGTTGATTAAGTGATGGTGTGAATTTCCATGAAATTTGCTTTTTGAGCATTGTTCCTGGAGGAAACAAAGCACTAGGACACGAGGAAAAAAATCTGATCTTCACTCCTCAGATTTGCAGCTATTGCATTTTCAATGAGCAAATGGACTCCAGCTTCCTTGATGAAGTGCATAAGCACTAATGAGAGCATGAGCTCTAATTGCTGTTCTTCTGGGCTAGTTACTAGAGGGAGAAATTATTATGCTACTTACCAAAAAAGTAGATAACTTGTAGCTTAACAGGTAATATATGTATAAAGTATCTGTATTCCCATGTTGCTGACTGGAGTGCTTCATCAGTGTGACAGCCAAGCACAAAATGAATTCCCTCAAAATCAGTGCTGACACAAAAGCTCAAAATGAAGCTTCTGGAGGGATTTATCTCTTAATTCTGTGATTTTGAATTCCTGAGGAATTTTTCTATGGGTAAAAGTAAGGAAGACATCTGTGCCTGGGAACAGCGTTGTGATGACTGTGAGGTACTTCAACATTTATGTAGCTCTTTAATGGATGCATCCAGAAAAAAGGAATAAGAACTTGTACTGATGCTCCAAGAAATATTCCTTTAAGAATTTTCAAAATTCAGAAGGCAAACCCCCCTTTTGTATGGTTTTTAGAGGTTGGACATTAGGAAGTATGAAATGTAATTTCAGGGAAACCATAAAAAGCAGTGTGAGGGTAATGAAACAGAGGCAAATTGAATGTGTGTATGGGTTATATGTGTGTGTTCTGCATCCTACATTCTCCCCTTTCTTTGGCTGGAAATTTTGGAAGAAGAAAGCATGTAAATATTAAAGTAAGGTTACAAATTGTTATTATGTCTTTCAAAATAATAGTGTACCTCAATTGATTCCCCCAATGGTTTACATCCTGAAATAACCAAGTACTTGTGTTATGTCTTTCCTTTCCTACGTTTCTGAGAAAAATTGGGGCACTAAGACTTTAAATGATAGTAGATTCTTTCTGCTTTCTGTTTAGCTTCCTTTCCAGCATGTGTCTGTTTGTTATTCTCCTTGGTCAATGCAGTTATTGAAAAAAAAATTAAAACCAAAATTAAAAATCCGAATTTCAGTTGTTCAACAGCCCTGTTGGTAACAGTTTCGCTTTGTTTGTGATTTGTTTTAGTCCAATTCCCAGTTCCAATAAGTCCTATTTCACATTAATTTACCTCCAAACCCTGAAGACTGTAGTAAAGTCTTTAATCTCCTTTAGCATGTTGAGGAGGGACACAATTGGATTGGCAATCATTAATGAAACATCTGTATGAAGTGCTGTATCTTGTTCCCTTGCCCTTGCTTCAGTCCTTTGATATTTCTAGGTTTCCCCACTCCTTTGGCAAAGCCATCTTTTCCTCCTTTCCTTTTCAGAGATGTTTGCAGTTATGCCATTGCGGATTAGTCAGCTAGGTTTCCAAATTATACTGTGCCAGACCACATCAAAATTTAAATTCAGGTCACTCTGTGCCTGCAACAAAATCTCATCCAAAGAGCTACAGAATGAGGACGTGGTCGGTCTTTTATATATATATTTATATATATATACACATATATATATATGTATATATNTACATATATATATGTATGGGGGGGAGGAAGGCTTTTTTATGCATTATAGTTTATCAGTTCAATTTATGATGGTACCACCCTGCTTTTTGGCTTCATATCCATGGTAGCATTTACACACCACAGTAAAACTGTCATCTGTCACTTTCAAATTTTAGACATGAAAACTAACAACTTTTCGTGGAGGTCCTTAAGTAAACAATCTGTAATTTTCATAAATGTATCATTGTGGGTCTCTTCTGTATATCTTAGGACTTTTCAAACATGAAGGTGACAAATGAAATGAAGTTTTGACAGCAGCAGACCTGGGGGATGGGACTAACATTTTGCCTGTCATGGAAAACTCAAAAGGAAACAAAAATTAGTAACAGTCTTTTAGTTCTCTGTCCTTTGAAATGGCTCTACGGTAGCTGCAAATGCATTGAGGGTTCCTCTTTCCTCCCCTGACCCTCCTTTTCCAAGGTAGCCTAGCAAAGGACTTTGTCATGAAGGGAAATTCCTTAAATTAAGAGTAATTTCTCCTTAACCAATCCTGTGAAGGGAAGTTCCTTAAATTAAGAGTAATTTCTCATTAAGCAGTCCTGCCTGTGCTCTGCTACCTCATATAACTCAAGCAGCAGGATATCCAGAGTCAATTAAAAGCTGTCTGTGCTCCTAAGGTAAAACTTAAAGGCTTTTTGCTAGAGATTTTCTAGTGCTTCAGAAGTCACAAATCCTGAATGATAAAAGTCCACCAAACATAAGACATCACCACTGTTACATGTGCATGTCTGAGCAGTACCTCAGCTACGTTACCAGATGACCCAGTCTGGTCTCAGAGACAACTGATTGCTTTGCTTAAACTGCTTTTTTGTGAGTACACTAAACATTTGGAGGGATTATTCTTCTCAAATTTGGAGGGATTATTCTTCTTGTCAAATCCTTAAGGAGTCATTTTCAGCTGCCTTGGTTTTGGTTTTATGAATACCAGCTTTGATCTGTGGACAATATAATGTTGTGTGGAGTATCCCACGAGAGCCTAGTACGTTAAAAAAGCAGATTTCAAATGTTTGACCTGTCAGGCTGAACAATCAGAACTAGATAAACTGTAATGGCTTTTTATTTTTGGAGAATATGTGCTCCTTGACAATTGGGTCACTTGACCATATTTCCTATACCTTGCCTTTTTCTACATAAACTTCATTTCTGCTCGCCTCCCTCATGCCTGACAACATCAAAATATTTCTTCTTCAACCAAAACCAGCCGAGTAACTATTGCAAATTAATTCTTCAAATAATGGCAAGATAGAGACAGATAACCTTTGAATAGCTGTATACTCAAGGCTCCATTTTTTTATGATAACCATTAGACTGCCTATGCTTCAGTGTAGCAAGGTGGTAAATAGATCAGTGTGTACTGAAATAGATTGTTTCATATATTTTTTTTCACCGCTGAGAGAACTGGTACTTTATTTACAAGTGGTGTTCATTTTTCATGTCATTGTTCCCACGGGAATTAACATAAATCAGACGAGCTCAAATGTTCTAATTTCAGTGTGGGACCAGCAGCTGTTTCCCAGAAGTTCAGATATTCAGGACTCTGTAAGTCAGCAGTCAGACAGGCAAAGTCAGCTGTATCCAGTTTCATGCCATGATATATCCATGCTACTTATGCCTGGTGGAGATTATGATAACAAAAGGATTGTGTAGGGCTTCCGAGAAATTATGAGTTTAAGTAAACAGTTATGTAATTGTCCCCCTTGCACTCTGTAAATCACAGTGACATGAAAACACAACCTGTGAGTGCCCAGGTCTTTGGAGGAACACAGTAGTGAGCTGGCATAAGCATGAGGAGCCGAGGAGCAGCAAGAGTTAAACCCATTTTCCTTTCTGTGTTAAACACGTCTATATAAGCAGATAAAGGAGCACAATGAGTGGGTTTCAGTCTATACTATCTAAAAAATTAAATTATTAGAGCAGCTGGGAAGAGGTAAACAGCTATTGCTTTATTTTTCTGGTCTGTGACTGGACTTTTTGTATGGCAAATGCATGGAAAGAGGAAAAGCCTTCTACAGATATGTCTTGGGAGGGATGTATAGACTCCTCTTTGTTCCTTCTGGGGGCAGATTTTCATGGGCAGTCTTTTCTTTGCATTAGCTCTGATTTACTGGCCAGCATGTGGAAAGAAAGCAAAGGCAAGGGAAGGAACCAGTATCATTTATTTTACTGATCAAAGGTATTAGGTGATTCATTGGGTTGTTTATTGTGTTTGTTGTGTGGGTGTGTTCTGTGTTGTATAAAACTGTGCAGAGCAGTTAGTTAAAAAATACACTTTTGTATTGAGTTGAGTCTCTGAAGACTTCGTGCCCAGACCTGGAGTTGAAGTCTTGATTCTTATTAACTCCATAAGATTTTTGTTTCCAATCCTGGTTAATCTAGGATTTCTCTCCACCTTTGTGTTACACATACGAGAATGAAGTAGGAATATGTGAAAGAGAGTGGTAATCATCTCTTTTCCAGTTTCATCATCACTTGATGCAAATGGAATGAGACCTTAGGTTCACTTGTGGTAAAGAATATGCAGTATAGTATTTGTCAAAACTCTACTGCACTTACCTGATAGAATGTGAGCATCATTTGGTCACAGATTTTGATATTTAAAATAACCTTAATGAACAAAGTTTTCAAAAGTTAGTTTTGCACTAAGCATTTTTTGAAAGCCCTCTCTTCACCAGAGATAATTTTAGTGTATTTATACACTGTTGCACAAAACACTAGTACAACATGGTTGCTTATTTCAGTTTTGGTTTGGGTTTTTTTTTTTGGGAGGGAGTGTTTTTTGTTTTGGGGGTTTTTTTTGTTGTTTTTTTTTTAATTATTATTGTTATTTGTTTTGGTGAAGACTTCCATTTACATCAGTGACTTCTCTGCTGCTGGATACAGAATGTTTTGTTTCCCAGTGGAAGCCACTGCCAGCTTGAATGTGGCCATCAAATGGCATCATTCCAAGGGCCAACATTATGTTCCTCATTTAATGATGTGTGGGTTTGCTGTTGTTGGTTTGGTTTTTTATAAAGACACATCTTGAATTATGCAGTATGTACAAATGGTGAATTTAGCTATCTAAAGACCTGCTCCTTGATGTTATCCAAGTTATCCAAGCTTTTTGTTGTTGTTGGGTTTTTTGTGGTTTTTTGTTTGTTTGTTTGGGTTTTTTTTTGGGTTTGGTTTTTTTTTTTTTCTGTTTGGTTTTTGTTGTTTTTGTTNTTTGGTCTGTTTGGTTTTTGTTGTTTTTGTTTGTTTGGGTTTTGGGGTTTTGTTCGGATTTTTTGTTTGTTTTTGTTTCCTGTAAGTATATGCATTACTTAAAAGGCAGAAAAATAATTTCCAGACTTATTACTTCAATACTAATTGGAATTTACTGGAGATTTACTACATTAGGCCTGAAGGTTCCATTTGGCTATTTCATTACATAAAGATCTTTCTTTTACATAAAGAATGCATTATCCTACCTTATTTTATTGAATATTTTTCAACAGCATAACTACAGAGGATCTATCTCCTTGAAGTGTATGTTCGTGTAATCATCTCTTTTCCTTTTTTCTTTAGCTCCTCTCTTATTTCACTTTTTTCCTATTCCAAAAAGAAAATTAAGTGGGATGAGATTTGATTAATGTAGGAATAAGGAGGTTAGGCATACTACACTTCTGTTGACTTTTGACTTTGCCCTAATAGAGATATATTGGGGTATTTTAAAATGGCAAGCTGAGTCTAAAGATTAATTTCCTTGAACTGTTACTTAAATCTTTTCTGGTCACAGAGAACCAGTATAAAACATCTACTAAACAATTTTGAATTATGCATTCATGGAATGTAGAAATTTAAGTTTTCACATACAGAGAAAAAATGTGCTTTAAAGCATGCGTTGGGATAGAGAGGGATAATTGTTATATTGCAAGCAAAATAAGAGGGAGTGTTATGCTCAGAATGGGAAAAAATGTTTATAGTTCAGAATCAGATCATATTGCCAGTGTAAATAAACAGAACCATAGATTTATGTAAAATAGATTATTTATTCATGTATCATTTTCTTTAATGTTTTTAAATGGCAGCTAATGATATGTACAGATGAGCGTACTACCATTATGAAAGCACAAAGATTTGCTCTGTAATAGCGAAATGGGAGTCTCTCCTCAGTAAATAGTGCTGTGAGCTTCTCCAGCTTTGTCAGGTAAACCAGACTTGCACTACTGGGGAAAAAAAAAAAAAAAAAATTGAAACATCATCATGTATAGAATGTGGTCAGGTAGTCTGAAACCTGCCCAGACTGAGACGAGTGATGTAAGATTCAGTATTCTTCCTCAGATTCTGCATCTGTGAGGATTCTCTATCAGCAGTGAGGATAGAACATATGCTCTTATTTCCTGTGCATTTGTTCTCATTGTCGAGGGTGAGGGCACTGGGAAGAGTAAGAGATGTTTTCTGGGTATCCTTTCATTAATTAAAATAAATAAATAAGTGGAACTTTTTTTCCTATTTTGATGTGTGTAATTTTTAGCTCTGATTTGCATTTGCACATCTTGTTCTCAGTGGGCCTTAGGAATGGGCTTCCTTTAATCACATGACAGGCTGTTCTCACTGCATTAATCTGATCTGTGATATCAAACACGCCAAGCATCAGTGCCCCTTTTCAGAATACACTCGTGTGGGGCAGCAATGATTACTTGAATGTTTATGGCACGCTCAACAGATAAGTTTCCGCTTGAAAGAGAAAAGAGTGAGCTCCCAAAAATAAAATGTAAGAACTGGTGGTGTGCGCAAGAAGTGCAAATGTTAATATACTTGCAACACCAACTTGGGCAGAAGGTTGAAGGTCAGGCTTGGGGGGCAGCTGTGAACTTCTAAGGGAGCCAGTTCAATAAAGCAAACCACAGGGCTGGGGGGAAGGGGAGATTTATTGCCAGACCAGTGGATTCTGCATCTGTTCTCCTTGGTTTCATATGGATCCAAAACTGGAGTTTTGGATTGCTTATCAGCACGTGGCTTTGACTACTGAGAAGCAATTCCCATCTGGGCTTGTTCCTTTCTGTCGTATGTAGGTACAGGATTTATCCCTTTATAAGGCACAGGCACAGCAAGCACTGCGAGACAGAGACTTCCTCAGGTCAAATAGTGTGTGTTTGGAGCAGAAATGCTGGTTTCTGTGCTAAATTGCTGCTAGCATATTGAGGAATGATTCCTGATGCAGGTCTAGCTGACACTGGATTGAGGGAAGGAATACAATGCCACTGAGGCGCTTCCTGCATGTGGCATCCATCTGCCTCAGCAGCTACTCAGGAAAAAAAGGGAGACCTGCTTCTCCCTTCTCTGACTAGAAATTGTCTGTAAATAGTATGCAACTGAGCACCATTTATGTAATTTTGGGCTCCTGCCATATTTAGTACAGTGCTCGTTATAAATCTAAGTACCTTTTAATTAAAATTTTCCCCATAATAATAATTTCTAAACATAATGCTGAGTAAAAAGTAGCCTATTTTGTGAGTTGCTGTTGTAGAATTTTCTGTGTGGTTTGAAAAGTAGTTTTCACAGTGCACTACAGAAAATTAGAATTCATTAATTCTTATACATATGCCTGTTAGCAAAATTAAAACTGGTGTTTAAAAAGAACCCACTTATTTCCTTTGTAATTACTTAAAAAATAAGCTTTTTTTTTTGGTTAGAATTTTTTTTAAATGTACATGTCAATGGCACTTCTCAACTAACTTAATGTGATAGAAGCAAAAGTTACCATAGTCAAGCACATCTGATACTTCAAAATATGCTTTGAATTAACTTGCCTTTTTTTTT
>VYXD01016019.1:340304-388331 GCA_013397195.1 Hylia prasina
TTTTTTCTGGGGGTTTTTGCTTCCTTTTCTTTTCAAAGGCACAGTGCTGCTTGAAGATCGCTAAAATTTCTTGGGAATGTGCTCTAAAGATTTTTTTTTTTTTTAAGCATTCCCAGAAGATTGTTTTAAAGATATTTCCCTCCAGGGTTGGCAGGTGTGAGGATGAAATATCCATGGCTTTCTGCAATATCAGGTTTAGAATTTCTTAAGGGACTGAGACTGCAACCAAGATGGTTAACAGTTCGCTAAACCCTTTAAAGCCTGGAAGTTAACAGGGAAAACTGAGTGTCTGTATGACTTGAAGCCCATTTGGCCTTCAACTTCTCTTTTCTTTGTTAAGCTTTGGAAAATCTTGGATCATGGCGTGTTGGGCAGACATCATGTTTGGGCTCTCCAGGGAAGCAGTCTGAGGTTTTCTCTTCAGCCCCTGTTCCTCCACTGAGCTCTGTTTCTCTGAGGCCAGTCCAGGTCTGTCCCTTTTGCAATGGCATCTCACCACCTGGTCACAAGGACAGCATCGTGTGGGGATCCCACCAACACCCAGGGCTCACCTTCTGCCTTATGGGGAGTTGCAAGTGTTGCTGCAACATCTTTTAGGGCATATCAGCAGTTCTTGTGTAATAGACTGTTGCTACAAAAGCTACAGAAGGCAGCTGCAAATAATAATGTTGATTTGTGTGCCCGGTGCAAGTGAAGTAAAAACACGAGAATATACATTTGACCTAGTGCTACTCTGTAATTTAAACCACTTTCTTCTTCTAACTCTTCTCAGTTATGATCAGAAAAATTACTACAACCTCCAAAGGTACACAACAATCTGGATTTGGGTATATAGGAATGACATGGCGTGTTTGTGTACTATAATGAACTCTTACAATGATAGGATTACCCAACCTGAGCACAGTTGTGTTATGGAAAGGTTACTCAGCTAAAGGAAAACTCTGCAAATTATACATCACCTTTGGACCAAATATTTTAAGTGATTATCAGGGGTTTGGAGGTTTTTTTCCCCATTCAAAACCAAAATCCTACTTATACTTTCAGAAATATAGGTTTTCTTGAACACTTAAAAATACACTATTCTAAATTCTGCCTGGTTTTCAAACCAAACAGAGAGCCAGCTAATGATTGTATCAATCATTCCAGTATACAGACTGCTTCTTTATTCACTTCTGGTATCTCAGAGATGACAGTGTGGCCAGCTGCCACTACATGTGGGGATAGTTTCTGTGATTTGGACACCTGTCAGCAAGAAACTGAAAACCACATGGAACACAAAACAGCTGCCATGTGTAATGATTTAATATTAACATACAATAAGGAGCTGGGGCATGTTTCTCATTTTGTATTGCACTACAAATAAATGATGCAGTCAAACCACTTGTGATATACTCCAGCATCTGATATCCACTGCCAAATGCTTAATAAATAAAACTAAGACTACTTTATGGACTTGTTATTTTATATTTTAAACCTCTTTTACTGTCCTGCATTCTACAGAAGGTAGATCTTCCTTAGCCCTGCATTCTCCAAACCAACTGCCTGTTTTCCAGGACATGCTGTAATGGATGCCCAAGTGTGTCAGGTTGGAATTGTGCCAGTGCCTTTTCCATCAGCATTAGGGGACCCAGAGCTGTTCTCTCTGTGCATCCATAAACCAGAATGCTACTGCACAGCATTTCAAATCTCCTTGGTTTTAAGACAATTCTGCTGAAAATGTCCTTAGAGTAATTAAAAACAGTAGTTCTAGTTGGACAGTAAATCTTTACTACCCCTCCTTGCTTGCAATAATTTCATATCATGCATTATTTTAATCAATACCATGCATTTTTTAAGTCTTAGGCCTGTATCCTAGAAGCCATTCTTGAATGTTTTCTCTACTGGTTTATCTATTTTTATATGCAGGATTTTCATGTTATTCAAAGATGGAATTTTAAAATACTGCATGATGCTCAAAAATGAAAAGTAACATGATAATCATCAAAATATAACTTTCAATTAAAATTAAACAGCAATATCATCTCACAGGATATTTTTCTGGGGATGGTAGAGCATTTCATGTGCTCTGTTTCTTAAATTTCCTACACAGAGGGCCGGGCTTTGCAGTGATACTGCTCTTGCTTCCCCCACTCCCTGTCTAGTAAATTTTTGACCATGTCCTTGAGTGTTAAGTCAAGGGTGGAGCATGCCAAGCTAATTCATATCTTATTTTAAAGCTAGCTTCAACAGTTTGGCTTTGGGAACATTCCAAAATACATCCATCTGTACAGGTTGCCACAGATGATTTAGTGGTTAGAGAGGGTCATGCTTTATTTTGCTTTCTGTTTAATTTGATTTCTGGTTTTATAATTTATAGCAAAGACATCCAAGAGGTTTGTTTAAAGCCCTTTTATTTTCTTCTGAGCAAATATTTACTAAAATAATTTTAATGATAAATCTAGTAGGTAGACTTGACAGAATAAGCTGTGGGGTTCTAATCCCATAAAAAAGGGAAGGCCTAAAACTGGAGTTGAAAGAATGTTGTTTTCCTTTCTGCCAATTTCATATGAGGCTGGAAGGATACCACTTCTGACCTCACAGGAATGTAAAGGCTAGTGGACTTGATGGTATCTTTTATTGTGTTTGAGCCATTTTATGAAATTTTGGTCGGTAATGTATTTTCTAATAATCCACAAATATATTTGTTCAGTTTCTTTGGAGCGGGAGAGATGTTCCCATACTATGCCTTCAACAACATGTTTTACTGCTTTGCTTTGTCAAGCACATTTTGTGGAAAAGCTCCTGACTGTTTATGGAATTTTTGTCCTCCTTTTGCTGTTCATTCTCTGGAAGCCAAGTATAGGAACTATTCATCAGTGAATTTATTTATTTTTAATAAAAGGCTTCAATTCAAAATCTGGTGCTGGAAAATTAACTTTTAAAAGCCCTTGGGATGTTTATTTCTCTCCTTTTGGCTGGGTTATGTGTTTTGCTAAAATAATGTGGGCCATTTAAGTGGTTCTCTTGATAAACCATGCAGGCTCATTCATAAAGAAAGCTTCTATTTATCTGTTTTTAGGATTTTTGCTTGTATTCCCAGGCATGGCTCCTTAGGGAAGGAAAAGTGTTGACTCCTCAGTGATGTCATTTTTCACATTGAAGGGTTGCACATTTTGAAGAGGATAATGAATGTGCCCGAAGTGACAGAGCTGACATCTAGGAATCTGGAAGTGTTTTTGAATAAGCTATTCACAGGGTACAGCTAGGTTTTCATTTGAATCTGTAATACATTAGTTTTAGACTGAGTCAGTTGTAATTCATTTTTATACAGATTATACCTTCCTAAGCTTAATTACTATTCTTTTCCTAATATGTCCCCGAAGAGCAGCTATTTTGCTGCAATTACTGAAAATGAAAAGGAGAATAAAATTCAGTGACAGTAAACTAGGCTCCTCAACTGTACATATTCATTTTAGGGCTCTGGTTTTTGTTGGTTTTCATTTTTCTCTGCTCAATGAAAGACAGGTCCCATATTATTATGAATTTAACAATCAGGCTTTTAAGAGCCACAGAACCAATTTCTTTCCTGTTAATATCTTAGCAACATAATTAGTAGATGGATGATGTTGAATTAAAGTAATTTATTTTTTTGTTACAGTGGGCTTAAGATACTTTTCAAATACCAAACATTAAATAAGTGGGTTTTATATAAATGCAGTCATTGGCTGTATCTCCTAAGGTGTCCTTTTTCAAAAAAACAATTCAGAGTTTTTAATTATTAGGTGAAATTCCTAATGGTGCATTCATCAAAGTAATATCTTCAATTAGTGGGACATATCTTTGTGGAATGTACATCTGGCATTTCATTTGTAAATAAGATTGGGGGTATTCTGCATGACTACTGATTTTAATCCAAATATTTATATTATACTACCCAAACTCCCAAGGCAAAATCAAAGTGGCAAGATTTGAGCTCCTGACCACAGGTAATGAGAAAGCTGACAAACTTCCAGCAAAAGTGGTCTTAACCTTAAAGGTGGGTCAGTCAGACCTGAGGTACCAGAAGAACATGGATGATCCTTTAGGCTTCAAAAGAAAAATAGATTTATTATTATTATTTTTAATTATTATTATTATTATTATTATTATTATTATTATTATTTTTATTTTTATTTTTATTGCTGTGTACCTACAATTTCAAATAGCTGTAGTAGGGAAGTGATGTTCCAGTCAGGCTCTAGCCTTGTTCTTTTCCCACCCCTGACTCACAGTAAGCAGAGTTTCTGGATGTGCTACATTTCTTCTCCAGGATGTCAGGGTGGGGGAGAGTGGTGTGAAGAAAAAAATAAAAATCTAATAAAACACAACAGTGCAAACTGCCCTATTCATTTCCAGTTCTGCAGCTTTTTTCTCCTAACGCCAAACTTGAAAATAGCTGGGTCTGCATTTTTATTTCTTGGATTCAAATAATAGTTTTGGATAGTGCCTATCTGTAGTAGCCCTGCAAGCAGACAGGGTCTGTGTATGTTTCAGTATTTGCCTAGCAGGATTTCTGAGACTTCTAGAGACTTTTCTTTTTCCTTCCTTGATGTTTTCATTAACTTGGAGCCGTGTTCTCAAAGGTCCTTAAGGGTGGTTTTCAGTACTGCTAGAATATCCTCTTGTGAACATTGTATTAAGAAAATTCTCAGATAGGAGAAATCATTTGCTACAATTTATTGTACAAAAGAGTTTTCAAAGAAAGATATTGTTTTTATTCAAAAATCTTCTCTTCTGGAACATTAGATGCCAAAGTCTAATTTTCTGCAATATTATTAACTCAGCTGCATTAGTCTGGATGATTTGTGAAATTATAGAAATAGCTGATAAAATATGTCCAGTCAGGCAATTCAGTATTTTTAAAAGTCTACATTTATTCTTGTGAGATTTTATTATTACCCTAGAAACACTGGATAATTTATTTAAAGCAAAATTAAGGGTCTCATGCCAGGAAGCTTAGAGGACACCCTGGGACACTGCTCTTTTAGTGATCAATGATCTTGAACAGTTGAAGCCAAAAAGTCAACGTGGTGAGTCCAAGAGAGGGAACACTCTCCTTGTCCAGAGATGAGGATTGTCTTCTGGCCTCTAAAGGAGCAGGGCACAAGTCCCACCTTCCCCATCCTGGTTTTGTAAGGGATGTGGAAATAGCTGAGTGAATATCTTGGATGAAAGGAAGAGAGGAAAACCTGCTTACCCAAACCAGTAAGACACACTCTCACTCTCAGGGTTTTCATTTTGGTGCAGGTTCAGAGGGTACAGAGAAAAAGATCACAAATGTGCAAAGATCATATTGGGTGTGCTCATCCCAAAGATGTCTCTGATCAGAGACATGTAAGGTAATTTCATCATCTCACTTTTCATTAATACCCCACAGCACAAAATGAAATAGAGCATTTTATTTAGGTAAGGAATTATTCTGTTTCCTCATTCATGAATGTTAATCTAGATTTTTCATGTCCAATTTTTTTAAGAAATGTATACTGTGTATGCTGAGGATCCAAAGTTCAAATTGCAGTTGAAAAGGCCCAGCTGATTTCAGCATCAGTGGGGAGGAGTTACTGCAGAGAGTGTTGGATGAAAATTGGTCATTCACTGACACCTCCTCCTCACACCTTTCTCCTTGTGTGCTGCCATACAGGCCCATCATCTTCCTTAGCTGCACTCTGATGATGCTCTCAAAATAGAATTATTAGCAGAGCTAATAATTGTGCTTTTTGTGCTTTGCTACTTTCCATCCCATCTCGCTTTCAATTTATGCCTGCCAGGGACAACCACATTTCATTTTTAAGGTGTTCAAGAACTTGGCCTTCAGTAATTTGATGTGATTTAAATGCCAGTTATTTATGTATTTTCAAAAACATGTCTTATGCTCAACACAATAAAATTGCGGTGTTAATTGCAGAATTCAAATCATTGTGTCTATGAAGAGTAGGACTCAAACTCTTCATTCTGTGGATTGCTGCCTGTAATAGTAGCTGTTCTATCTTGAAGTATCTTGATTGAATACTTAAACTGCAAAAAAGAAGAGTTTGAAACTATCTACATTTGTATGAAAGCACTTCTAATTTCTTTAACTTCTGCTGTTTTTTCATAAAACTTGAATGTTGTACAAAACCATTGTTCTCATATATTAGAAGTCAATCATATTTTATTGTTGACTGCAACTATGACAGATGAATTAATGTGACATAAGCACCTTATAAAGGAAAATAAAAAAGATGAAAACAATTGTGTAGTTAATAGGAATAAAAATCAATATATAATAAAGGAAGAGGTATGCAGTATAAAAAGCACAATGTCAGCACAAATCAAGAAAGACTCTGAGAACTTATGGATAGCTTTACGAGGTTGAATCAGCAATTCTGTGACAGATAAGTAGCTCCCATTGTGGTCATACAACTCTTACAAGGTTTTAAAAAACCACGTTTGATAATGACTGTGTAAACCTTTGGTGTTTTATTAACAAGCTCTAATGGTACACAATGAGTGGGTAGCAGAACCTTCTCATACCAGCGAATTTGAGCCTAATTTTTTATTTAGAAGAAGCGACATTGGGTTAGCAGTGAGTGAGGTCAGTGTTATGTGTCATCACAGGTGAGGCTTAGGCACAGGACAGAAACATCTCCAGCTGCATTTTCCATGGAGTCTGGGCAGGTATGAGGTGGTGTGACACGAGGTCTGGCATGGGCTCAAAGCAGCTGAATCCGAAGGGATGCAGCTCCTTAGCCCCTGGCTCAGGGCAGCGTGGGCAGCAGGCACCAGGGGTGCAGACTGAGGCAGGAAACAGCACAACTGCTGCAGCTTTGGTCAAACCTCTTGCTTGGATTTTGACTTGGAGTAAGGTCACTTGATGAAAACACTTGGTTTTTTCAGGTGCTGGGACTATGAGTGCTGTGTGGACAGAGCATTTCAGTGCACAGACTGGAGCTGGCCTGATGTTTTTGTGGGAAGGGAGGAAAGGAGCATGAGATGAAGCTAAATGTGGGAGTTAGCTTAACTGGAAAGCTTCCCCTCCCCACAGATAGATCCGTGTTTTAAGTATCAGACTGAAACCCAGTGAAATGAAGCATAAAGCCAGGATGGAGCACTGCGAAGGCAACGAATGATTCCCCATCTCAATCTTCTAAGTTTTTGATGATTTCTCAGCTGTTTTCAGCTGTATGGCTAAGATTTGGGTCGTCTTCTGCAATTTTTAGGACTTTCAATCCCAGTTGACCTGTAAATAAAAATCCAGTTATTTACAGCTTTCCTTGCCAAAATAGCCATCAAACCAAAATCATACCAATTTAGAAAAAACATATCTAATAAAGAATAAACAATAAATTAGGAAGGAAAATTCTGAATAACTGCTCTAAGTCCTGAAAGTAATAGATGACCATATTGTGCAGACAGACAGCGTTCTCAAACAAAGAGATTTAGGATTTCTGGAGATGAATAGATTAGGGTTCCTGGAGATGAAGAACTGCAGTATGGTATCCCCAAAAAATGAAGGACACTACAAAAACCTTCAAAAAGTGGAGCCATTTTTTGTTTAAAAAAGAAAATATTCTTTCTACCCGAGAGGGCAATCTCTCAACTCTCTTGTGGAAATCTCCATTCGACTAATATTGAATGTGGCTTGTTTATGATTAATAAAAATCTTTAAAGAAGTAGCCCTTTTCTGAAAGTATAGGGAAAACCTAATGGAGCTTTCTCTGTTTAACTGCAGAAACAAAAGCCCTTTTATCAAACTAACTTCCAAACTTGGAATGTGGAAAAAAATCTTCATTTTTGTATAATGTATTTGCTTTTACCACTGCACTTCCATTTTCTTATTACTTGCTTATTATCTCCTATTGCACAACTAAATCTTAAACATGCACTTTAAATTACCTGAATAATATTAGTTGCCACAGATGAAATTGCTTTAGATGAAATACAGTTAAGTTTACATTGAAATCTGAAATGTGCTGATATAAAGAGAGTAGGTGTAAGAATTGATAAGCAAGTGAGACTTGAAAACTCACTCCATTTGGAACTCTGTCTTAAATTAATTTCAGAAACACTGTATGCTTCATTCTTTCCATCTCCTCTTTGAGACACATGACTTCTACTTGCAGCTTGAGCTGTGGCAGGGACACAATATCTTAAAGATTTCTAGATGCTGTCATTCTAATGCCCTGTTGAATTTGGAATTGCCATGTTTTTCTGTGTTGCTTTGGAGGAATGGATATATCCATTTCAACCCACATAAAAAGATGTTCTTTATAAAGAGATCTCCTCTTCCCCACACTGTTTCTGAAATGCAAGGGGAGGTATCTGAATTTTAAGGAGCTTTCAGCACTGTTTCCACAGGGCTTTTGGGATATGATTAGTCCCACTAGTTGTGCTTATCAGACTTGTGTGCAGCTGAGAGGAAACCACACGTATGTGCTGAGGGGGTCAGAGGGAAGCCACGAAGGCAAAGTCCAGTTCCGCTCCCAACCCTTGTCCAGTCCCTGAAGAACCAGAGAGGAAGCCACAGCTGTGGGTCAGGGTTTTAATGTGGTTTATGGCACAGCAAACCAGCATTATATAAGTGAGAGGTACGTAAACTGTAGAGTATGAAAGTAATCTACAGTGCACAGCAAGTCTGTGACCCTTCCACAGCACAGCTTCACATGTTCTCTATGCAGTCCATCACCAAACACTCAGGTAGAATTCTGTATGGCACTCTCAAAGTGTCTTTTTTCATTATTTTCTCAGCTCACATTTTCTATTTTGAGCACTCATAATGAACAGCAGTGAGTTTAGACAGAAAATACAAATCACAGAGGTGATTTCTCTCTTCTGCCTGGAGCTAGGTGATTTGCATTTCTCTTACCTTTTAAAGTACTTGCATCATTTGCTTTATAGTAGAAACAAGTTCCGTTTTTGCATTTACTGAATAATGGCCATAAAGGAAAAGGAATGCATATCAGGTGTTTCTGTGAAGGTGTGGCGTTTTTTTAATGTCAGTACTCAGCTATAAATTAACAGAGAAGCATTTCAGTACTTGAGCTTAGCAGTTTCAGGAGCAAACATATCCCTGAAAATGAAGGAGTCATCTTGAGAAAAATAATGAATCATGATTAGAAGTCCATTAAAAATCTCTTCTATATAAAATAATTATTGCACTTAAATTGTGTACTAATTTTACAGGCATGATATAAAATCTTCCTCCACAACCAATGGATTTCCTTTACTTAAAACATGTAGAGTCCTTTTCTTCCAATGGTAACAGGTCCTTTTTTTCCAATGGTAACATTTTTTTGATCAAAAGCATTTAGATAGTAATTTCAGCAACTCTTGGATTAGCAAGAATAATATTAATTTTTACTGGATTATTGAAATATAAAAGAAGATTGATACTGCACTAATTGAAAAATAATGCACAAGCAGTAGAACTTGTTGTAACATCAGGAAATAAGAGTGTGCTCCCTCCTGGAATTCTGAATATCATTAAGAAATGCTGAGAATGGAATTTCCAAAGTGCATTTGAAGTAATGCAATATTTATGATGATAAAGAATGTACCACATAATCCCTTGAGGCTCGTTGGCTGCATAATTAACATAGGTATAAATTAGATTTCAGTAAAATTGGATGACAATTTCATTTTGTTAGCGAAAAGACAAAGATTCCACCAAAAGACAAGTATCAGAAAACTGAGAATCCATAACTGCCTCTTTTCTAGTTAAGTACAAATGACACACTATGATGTGTCAGAGGCAAAAATGGCAGTGGGCTAAAGCTGCTCTTGTGTGGCTGATGGCTAAAAGCAGGAGATTGCTGACTGTGTGATAAAAAGCAATTCCTCTAGTCATTGATGAAATGCTTTGAATATTGCCCTGATTGATTGTTTGCCCCTGTGAACGTGTGGCATCCCATTAAAAAGCTTAATTATTAAAGTCAAAAGTCACTAACTTATATGGAATCTAACTGAAAATGTGGACTTGCCAGCTAAAGTTAATTGTGCAGTAAGATTTGTGTGTAGCCTTACATGTGGGCTTAAAAATTCCTTATATGAGTGAAATTAGAGGAACCAAGCCATCAATATGTCAAGTCATTATATATTGCCTTCTCATCTGCATGACCTGCTATCATGACACCACCACCCCATTAAAACATACTCATTTGCTGGTGCTGGCCAGAAGTGACACTGATAGAGCAGGCATCAGTTTTTAGAGGCAAAACCAGGATAGTTTTGAAATTAAATACAATTATCCACCATTGGCTACATGAGCCTTTTGGCTTCTCTCCCAATATTGCTGACAGTCATCATCATTTCCCAAAAGAGAGACCCTGTCAAAGTTGAAATCAATAGGAGTTTTGGCACTGCCTTAAGAATAGTCAGGAGCTCCCTTTCAGTGCCTGATGCCTAAGTGGCCGTAGAGAATGAAACCTTGAAAAGAAATGTTTAGCCTAAAAATTTAAGAATGATGTTCAGTTATAAGGTCCAAGTCTACGAAACAGTTTCTCTGTGAGAAGCTGTTTTGGGAGATGTTTCTATGGATTATCCATATGAAATAATCTCTTTGCAACATAACAGATATTAAATGAGGTGGTACTTGGTTGGTCATTGAGAAAAAAAGTTCAAATTTTCCATAGTGTTTAGATCAACCGTGGTTGTCTGGGAAGTTTTAAGTTGTTTTTTCCTGGTGGAGCCTGAGAAATGTTTTTATAAACTTTAATGCTGCGTGAAGATTGCTGTGTGTGAAATGAAAAAAAAGCCAGAATTTAATTTCATTTCTAACTATAATAGGCAATTATTGACTCCCCTGTCCTTGGCAGAGTGTAAAGATTTATTAACATCAGAAATTAATATTGATCAAAACTAGGATGGCGGGTCAGTGAATATTAAATCAAGGCATTTTCATCTTCCCAAGGTTAAACTAAAATTTCACTCTGAATTCTGTCATCAAGATTTTGCTTCTGGTTTCAGCTATGCTGAAAATGTAATTGCAGATGCAGGACTCTTTCATTTGCAACATTATATTTCAAGCAGTTTTAAGACAGATGGAAATGATTATCAAAATCATGCAAGCTGGTTAAAATAAAAAAAAGGGAGGGGTGGGGGGGGACTGAATCCTTACTGTACATAAAAGGTTTGCCTACACTGCTGTATCATTTTCTAGCCCTGGCTGATAGGATAGCAGATGTCCTGGTGGTGGATTATGTAATCACCATCCCTAAATACAGATTGGGTTTGTGCACCATGGCTCTACAGACCCTACTGAGCCTGCAAAACTTCCAGTCATGGAAGTCTTTTCTGAGCTGGGAGGTTGTTAAGTTGACATTGCCTCCACAGGTCATGGGTTCTCCTCTTTGTTCTTCAAGCTGCCTCTGCTCATCTTTTTTTTATTCTCTGGCTCTAGACTATTTTCCTACAAATCAGGACTTTTTAACCAAGACTGCTATCACTGATTATGGTCCCTGACTTAAATCCTTTACTTTGGTGTAGATGAACAAAGCATCCTTATGAAAGCCAATTTTTAAAAAATCTATTTAAAGGTAATGCGAAAGAAATGTTTTGAAATATTTACTGGTGCAAAACACTTTCACTGGTATATCTCGACATTTTAAAATATTTTAGTTAGGTAACTTCAACAAATACTTTCAAGACTTACCTCTTACAAGCTTGTGCTAGAAATTAGAAAGGTCACTGTCTCCACACAGCCTTTCTGCTGTCTCTTTTTTTCATGCCCTGAAGTTAGGAGAGGGAGGAGTCAGCTTTCACTGGCTGGACTCCTCTCTTATTTATCCCGGTGTTCTGGAAACTACTGAAGAAAACTGAGGGCAATAAGCAGCATATTTATTCTGCTCCATTGCAGGTTAAGGTTGTCTGAACTTGAATTTGTGTATTCC
This sequence comes from Hylia prasina, assembly GCA_013397195.1. Taxonomy (NCBI): domain Eukaryota; kingdom Metazoa; phylum Chordata; class Aves; order Passeriformes; family Sylviidae; genus Hylia; species Hylia prasina. The sequence goes on from VYXD01016019.1 coordinate 352,190, forward strand.
TACAAAATGAAATGGATTTTTTTTTTTTTTTTTAATATGTAGCCAATGGTAGTACCTTGTCCTGCGTGCCAGCCAGAAAATAGGAAAGGTTGAAAGGTTTATATAGCTGAGCCACCCTCCTGTTCATGGACTGGTTTTTGCAGCAATGTGATGACATGCTGGCACATGTAGCAGGCTGTGTAGAAGCACACTTTTGCCCCAGTAACATGCTGAATTAGGAGATGTATTTTGCTTAAAGTCAATAATTCTATGAGAATTCTCTATTTTAATGTCACATCTAAAAATTAAAGTACTGAAAGTCAGTGCAAACACGAGTTTGAGACGACAGATTTGCCTTTGATGCTCAAGTTTGTTGTGTCAAGAAGGTCCCTGATTTGTATTCATTTCTTGTTCCCTTTCTTCATTCTGCATTTGTGTAAAAGCTTAAAAAGTCCCTTATTCTTGCTGACTTTCTTAATTTCTCTTTGATCTTTTTTAGTTCATTTTTTCCCATTTTAACCTTTCTGTAGCTGTACATGTTGTTTAAAGCTGTTATTCTCTCCAAAAATCCCTTCCATTTCCTCAAGATAATTTCTGTCCTTGAATAAAACTTTCAAAGTAGCTCAAGTCCCATATTCAGAAGATATAATTACTTAGAAGCCTTTTCACTTGGAGAATCATGGAACTAAATATTAAGCTAATCCCATCAAGTGATTTATATTCCAAACACACTTTTTTCTTTAAAATTTTGCCTTCTTTTAACATTTCCAGTTGTATCTAGTTCTTTCCTCTCTCCCTTACCACTTTTTTGCTACATAGTCTTCTGTTATTTTTATGTCTGTTTTCATTTTTCTCTCATATTAATTCCCAGGTTTTTTTTGTATCTTTATCTTCTGTTTCATGGGGGTTTTGTGTGTGTGTGTGGTTTTTTTTTTTTTCTTTTTACCCACTGGCATATTCAGCCTTCCCTAACTTTCATCTGGTCTTTTCTTTTAAGTCTGTGCAAGAGCAATGGTGGTACCTTAACAAAGTAAGGGGAGAAAACAACACTGCAGCAGCCAAATCTAGTGTTTTATTCAGCTTCCCCACATGCTGTTCACCAGACACCCTCTTCATATCTGTCTTCCAGCTCGTTTTCTTGATATGCATGCTACACAAATGTCTCTTAAGGGAGAATTTGTGAACCTCAGCAAGGTAAGTTGACAGCCTCAGAAGAGAAAAATTTAATACCTTCATTAAGCATGGCTACAAGGCAAAGATATTCTTTTATTTCTAGTGAATTCCCGTAGCACCTTCTTTCCTAAGTTATTCTTTCTACAAAACAGCATGAAATTATGAGTCTTTTTTGCATTTATGGTAGCCTTCTATGCTATGAATTACAGCCTGAGATTTTTAACCTTTTTGTTCCTTCCACAGATTCTGGTTTTAACAGCTTTTACAGTTGAAAAAGTTATAAAGAATTATGCAATGAATTCTGACACTCCTTAAAATTGCATTAATCTACAAAATCCATGATATGGATATTTTCTGTTGAAGTAAAATTTTGTATCTTTCTAAACCAAACATCACAAGGAAGTAGCATACATAAAAAATTGTGTAAGAGGTTATTTACTCTAAATTAGCAAGTGCTTTTAGCTTCCAAAATAAAAGAGAATGAAGCCTATGCATATTTTTTTTTCCTGCATAGGACTCTACAGTATATTATATTCATATGTTAGTATGAGATTGATTTCAATTGAAAAAGAGGTCACATCTTTTAACATCATACAGATTTATTGGCTCCAATTTGCCATTTCAAATAGGAACACATATTTCTTAAATTAAGCCAAGACAGTTGATAGTTTTGTTACAAAAGTGATAAAATTGACCTGATTAAGTCATGACTTGTGAAATATTCATGGGTGGAAGGTCTGCACTTGAGGAGCATCCTGGGGAGGCTTTGAAGATAAAGGTTTATGTGTATCTTAGCAAAGAGATACTCCGATGGAGAAATGTCTCCAGGTGGAGGTTGGGTAGCCAGCTGTGGGTGTCTGACCATTTGTTATAGCAGCTGGTTAGTTGGATAAAGCACGAATGAAGCTTCTTGGGAATTAGCTGTAAATGCAAGTATTTTTAAACTTGTTTCCTTATGTGGAATTATAGAATAGTCTGATTTGGGAGGGGCATTTTAAAGGTCATCTAGACCAAAGCCCTCTGTACACATTTCCCTTTCTGTAGACCTCCTCATACTTGATATGTTAAGTGTAATGAATAAATTGCTAATTTCTTCTACTGTAACATATCTTGGATGTCAAGGCTGACAAGTAGAGGTATATGAGGAAGAGTCTTAAAATAAAGGATGTCGACAACTCTTGTGTTCTGGTGTTAACAGCAAAAGGCAAAAGTCAATATTGAAAGCAGGGATCCTTCTCATTGGTTCTCAGAGAGTTTGAAACTGGTAAGGCAAAGCACTGGTGTGGAAGAAGACTTTTTATAGCTCCTTGACTTGCTTCTGTTCAGCACAAAGCTGGAAAAGTAGGATCCTATGGATCCTTTTTTCAAGGATGTGTCTACTAAATTGGTCTGCATTAGTCCTGAGTTAGTTATGGAGGACTTTCTTGCTTATCACTTCAGATTTCATCAGCTGCTGAATTAATAATATGTATTTCTATATGTCATAGTTTATTACTAAAGCAGGGCAGTCAGGATTTTTGGTAAGCCTCTAAATATATAACTTTATATGCATAAATTTAAAAGTTGGCTTATAATACCTAGTGTAGTTTCAGCTGCTAGAAATCCTTTGTTTGTCACTATTTTAATATCACCTCATACGTAAAGACATTTATATTTTTCATAAAAAAGGAATGAAAGAAAAGAGCTTTTTAAAAAGTGCAATTTTTCAAGATATTTTTGAAATGTCCTTTCACTCTATATATGTCACATTTTTTCTATTTCTTGATGTATAGTCATAGGATAAGTTTATCACTGCTATTGCTATCATGCCACAATTTCACAATTTGTTCTACATTTTGTTTCTATTTTAGTACATTTTTGAAATAATTGTAGGCAGCTGCTACTGAGTAAAATATTCCCCCTTCTTTCTCTCAAATGCTCTAAAAACAAATTGACAGAACTTTATGTTAATATGTATATACATTTAAAATGTAAACACACCCAGCATGATCAAAACCAAATGTAAGGTAATACATTTTCTTAGCTGTAAAAAGAGGGCAAAATGCGATACAGGATTCTTAAAACATTCATTTCGTAAAGCAAAACCTTAAAATTAAGTTATATTTACCCATGGGAATTTTCTTCCACAGTGAGCTGTTTTCCTTCCTTCCTCCCTTCCTTCCTTCCCTCCCTCCCTCCCTCCCTCCATCCATCCATCCATCCATCCATCCATCCATCCATCCATCCATCCATCCATCCATCCATCAGAAGGGAACAACTTAGTAGTATCTCAGCACATAAAAATACCTCTAAATCAGAGATCCCAGATGGTAATTAGAAACCAAGAAACCATCTCCTAAGGGAAAAAAAAACCCAAAGGCATCAATATGCTACCACAGCATTAATGCCTTATGGTGTAACAGGTTATTGTGGTTATTTTGTACCAAAGAACACTGAGCAATGTTTATCTGTGACACAGTTTTATTTCATGCTGTGCTTTAAATTCAGATGTTGCACATCCCAGCAACTGCTCCATGAACTACTGAGTTCCTGTACAAGCCCCAGTCCAGGCACTCTGAGTGTGCAGCTGTTCAGTCAGTACAGAGCACTAAAATTACAGTCAGTTTTACTTCTCCTGGGTTTAGTTACCAGGAGAAAGTCCCCACATGTTCCTCCCTTGTTTCATTGGAGAATGTATGTGCTTTGAAGCAGTGGTTCTTTAAACATCACAATTTTCTCTCTTCTTCTGTGCTGTGCTAGTGGATGTTGGATATTTACCATTTTTCTTCCTTCCAGGCTCTTCAGGCTAATTATAGATTATATCCTAGACTCCTTATGAATAGAATATTTCTCATTTAATTTCATTCCTATTTAAAAAACCTTTTTTTAATAAAAGGAATAAATGTTTCTATATATATTCAGTATTCAGCTTTAAATTTTGGAGAAAATTAAGCTGACAGAAGTGTCCCTTGTCCTATTCTGGTTCTTTTTGAGAGCATGGAATGTCATTGGTAATCAGCAGTTCCTGTAAATGTTATGAGTGATATGAGGGGAAAATTGTAGGGATTTTTTTGGGTTTTTTTGTGTGGTTGCTTGGTTTTAATTAAGGAAAGGAACTGAAAACAAAATTCAGAAACCTTAGACTCCAGGGTACAGAATCACACTCTTCAACATTATTATGAACCTGAAAAGCTTTCATTCTGTAGCTATATCTGGCATAATAACCTTTACCTGAATAATGAAAGCATAAACAATTTCAAGGTGGGCCTCAGGAAAAGAATCATCTGCAGCATCACAGACCACCAGCAGTGGATGTGATCATCTTAACAAACTAATAGGGAAAGGAGAAAACCTTATCTCTGAGTGTCCTAAGTGAATTCTCAGTTTGGGCAGTGATTTTCTTGGTCTCTTTGCATGGTGAATAAGTTCTCTTTCAACTGCTCCCACCTTCCCACTTTGTTCTCTTGTTCCTGTGTTGTGTGAGATACAATGAGCTGAAAAGCTCAGAGGTTTTACCTGGGCTGTTTTTCGTTGTCGTGTTGTGTAATGTGACTCCTTTTATTTGTCTCTCTTGAAGATCAGTGTGGTCTTCATCCTTGGCCCTACTTCTTACTCAAAACCTTTCTGGACAGTTTTTAAGGAAAGCTTTTACCTACATTTTCTACTTGTCTATCTGGCAAATTGCCAGTGAAACTACTTTCACTGTATTTAAAAGCTTAAATTGAAAACCAAAATATTCTGGAGAAGTACATCTTCTTGTATTATGAAACATACTCTAGATACATATTTGTAGTGTGAAACTGTTGTTCCAGATCACAGACCCAGAGGTTATTGAGATAGTTAGCAGTAAGGGAACAAACTCGTGTACCACATTGTTATAGCTCAGTTGGATACTTGAGCTGATTCTGCTGACTGCTGTATGTGATTTCCCCCAGAGAGAGCTCGGCAGATTTTAAAAGTAGGGCTTTTTTATGTTGGACACTTCTTTTAATGATGGAAATATAATTCAATCTAATTTCCTAAGAAGAGTTGCATTTCAAGCCTTGTTATCTTAATAAAGGACTTTGCAAAAGACAGTTCTGTATAAAACAAGAATTTTACAGTTCTCTGCTTCTGATGACTTAGTAAAATCTCAGATTATTTTTATCGCTTCTAAAAAGAAAGGCTGTTGAAAGAGAAAAGAAGTTTGTCTTTGCTGTTGTTTCTTGTTTTGGTTTGGGGTTTTGTATTTATCATTCTAAAGACAGTTATATTTGTGTCTGGTTCTAGCTTAAGATCAAAATAACATCACTGTTTACTATTTGAAGAAAATCTAAGATTTCATTTTGTAGCTCTCACTGAGGTTAAAGGATTCAATCATATAAAAATTTCCAGCAGAACTGCACGTTCCCAAATTCAGTGTGTACCCTTCAATCTATATATGTAGTGTTAAGGGGATCTTATTTCTTCAGAGAACACAGCTCTTCAGGTAAAATTCAGTCTTTATGCTCCATTAGTGTTTTTACTTGCATCTGGTGTACAAATCATGTTCTTTTTTATCAATTTTGTGCTTTCACCTTTCACCAGATGAGAATGTCACGAGGCTTAGGGAAGATCCAGGGTGGCTTGTGAGGAACGTAGTAAAAAGGACTGAAAGCTTTTCTCTCCTTCCTTATGGAATTCAGTGTTGAAACCAAGGCATTTAAATACAGTTGTTGAAAACCTTCTGTTGTGAGCAGAGCTTGAAAAGAAAACAATACTATAGCGAGTCACTTGTTCTTTTATTGCTTCTCCCTGTGCAACCTGCTTTTAGCTGTTTATTTTATGCTGATTAAACAGACTCCTTTCATTAAGTTCACTTCCTTAGATATTGTTTCTTCTGCAAACAAGAGAAGTGCCAAAAATAGTCATCTTTTGAGCTTTGCTCAACCTGAACTTTTGCTAAGCCATTCCCATGTGCTCTGTAAATAATAACTATAATGGGATTCTATTAGTCTAATCATTCTAGCACAGAAGGAGGATATTTAACCAAGTCAAAAGCATGTTTGGTAATACATGCTGGAGAAACATAAGCAGCTGGTTAGTCTAAGAAAGAAAAGCAAACCATACTAATATATTTTTTTAAAGTGTAGTTTTTACACCTTTTTTTTTTCCTACTCCTCCTTTGCATTGCCTTCCACGCTTTCCTAAGTGTGAGCCTGGACTCATGTACCAGGAGAGAGGGGCTGTCACACAGAGCTGGAGTTGGGATGTATAAGGAAATACAGGAGGTAGGCATGGATATCTAAAACACACCTGTGTCACTACTGGGTCGGAGCCAACTGCCCCTCTAATCAGTAATGGGTGGTAAATAATAAGTTACGATCTATTCATTCATCTTTAGTACCTTGCCTTTTGTTTTTCTACCACTGTGGCTGGGGAGTATCATTTAGGAAGGAAAGTAGTGTTATTTCATATCTGAATTCCTTTTAGTCCTGGCAAATGCTGAGCATGCTGACCTTGATCAAGTTGAATGTTTAAAGATATGCTAGTCCAGTGGTTCTCCTTTCCTGCTTAAAAGCATTGCCAAGCTCAAAATTAAAGAAAACAATACAGTTTGTTATTGCACTGTTATTTTTCTCATTTAACTGCCTAATTTGTATCACTGGCAGAGAAAAAAAAACCCAAAAACACATTCAGAACTCTTTTACTCTCTATATATTCTCACTCCTGAATACCTGACTTCACATCTTTTACTATCAAATCAAAACATGGAAAGTTTTATTCTACACTGACTCTTAAACTGTGTTTGGATATAAAATTAGTGTGCACTTCTTGCAATGTTTCTGCTATTCATACTGTAATTTAATCTCATACTCCATTACTAAATATACCTATTCTAGTTAATCCCATGTGTTCTAATATACATACTAACTTTTTAAATTAGTCTTCTGGATTAAAGAGTTCTATACTATGCCATTTACAGTTTATCTGATTTATTTCAAAGTGAATGGGACTAATTTTAGCTTTTTCAGGTCTACAGAAAAATCCTGTGTTTCTGATTAAATCAAAGTGAAACTGTCCCTTATAATAGGGCTTTTCACGTAAGAGAATTTTTGTACATATGTTAGTTGAAAAAACCCAAAATTGGTGTCTGTATATCAACGTATTCTTGAATTCACTGAAACACACCCAATAGAAACTCAAACATGTCCAAGAAGCATTGAACCATCACTTATTTATTGTTCTTGCTGCATACTACAGTAAACAAGGGTTACTCAAGTGTTTTGTATTTCCAGTAGTTTTAAGAAATACTGGATTCTTAAAAACATATGCAAGAATCTTTCCAAGTAACAGGTGTGTGGGAGAAGCTGGCTGAAATAAATAGACTGCAGAGCTTTACTTTGCATTTAGCCATCCAATCAAACACAAAGATATAGTTTAAGAGAAATAAGATAAGAATTTGAAATATTAATAAAAGGTTTAGTTGACTTAAATCTTCTGTCAAGGTCAGTGACAGATTTACTTTAGCTTTTACAGAAACAACCTTTAGGATAATCTGGAATTATTTAAAACTAATACTCCATTTTATTATCAAGCCATCTGGGGGAGAATAAATATTATTATTATTAAGTCATGAATGAAAATGAGTAAAGCAGTTCATAAAAACTTAACTGCATGCATTTTTCTAAAGTCCCTTTCTTTTTATATTTTCAATAAGGCCTTAATGGTAGAAGTCCTGGCTGAGGGTAAATTAAAATCTAGAAATAACTCTGTTATTTCTAGATTTTAACGAAGTTGGTATATAATTTGTAACCATTGAATCACCAACACTAAGAAGTGAACTACAAGGCTTCTGCCCTCCTCTTTTATTTTCTCTCCACTTTCTCTTGTCATCCTCATCACGGGTTTTCTCTGCCTGCCTCTGGCTTGTTCAGGAGCTCGGGGGTGGTGGCTGTGGATCAAAGCTTGTCATTGTGAAGTGTCATTCACAGTGGTTATCTAGAACTGGCATTATCAAAAGTCATAAAAAGTCTACGAGTAGGGTGGCCTGCCAGCAACAGTGGGAATAATGTGAGGGCAATCCTGTGAAGGCCAGGATGCTTTGGGAATGGAGCAGGGAGTGTCAGCAGAGGGAGGCTGTCTGTGGGTCCCTTCCTTGGATTGTTTTGGCCCATCTGTTCACTCTAACTATTGAGTTGCTGAGAAAGCAGGGTAAATCACTATTTTCCTCATCTGCAAGGTGAGGAATGACAGCATTTCTGTGATGAGTGGATGTATCTCAGATATAAAACACTGAATGAGGCAGGCAGTATTATGTTTTCAGGTGTTTTAAGGTGGAAAGAAGAAAATTCTGGACAAGATCTGAGGAAGGTTAACCACAAAGACCAAAATTAGGAGAGGCCTTGCTCATTCACCTCACTCTTAATCCTGTGATACTCGAAAGCTATTCCTTAGTTCTGTACAAAATACCAACCTATTCTTGAAGGATTAGGCTTGATAATTTGAAGGAAATTCATTAAGAAAATTGTTGATGTTCTAGACCAGGGTGAGCATGCCTTGCTGACACTTTCAACAAACCTGGATGGGAGATGTAGTTTGTTTCAAACTTTGGAACTTTAACACAACCTTAGAGAACACTGAAAAATCGAAAGGAAATCTTTAGTTCTGTGATTTTTTTCTTTTACTGTAAATTCTGAAGATCTCTAATTTCCTGAGTCTAAAGCAAAATGTAGTATTTCCATTTGAATTACCATATTTTTCTAGCACTGTACAAAAGTATATAAACAGACATACTCTTACTCTAAAAAGCTCTGAACAGACTGTTGAAGGTTTCCCTCCCATTTTACTCATCTGATTTATAGCTGGAGTTGGCAGCAATGTCTATAGCTAAAGTTTCTTAACACTTTCTGTTACCATGTCTGTTTTCAATTGCTTATAATTTTGCCAGCCTCAGCTGCTTCCCAGTGTTTTAAGACCTTTTGGCTTGGCCAGTGGTTTTGAGCTTTTATGATACTGGTGAGTTACTTCAGAAGTTTTATGGACCTCATCCTGGGCTGATCTAAATTTGTGTAACTTGAACACTGGGTTTAGCTATACTTTCCTGGATACAATGCTGCAGAAAGAAGCCCAGCTGGTTTTATTTATATTTTAGAGAGTTGTGATGTGAATGAGAATGAGACAGACAGTAAGGAAAATTGAGAGGAAGTTGGGCTGGAAACTCTACAGTCATGACATGTAGTAACTTCTTTCTATTATTCTGCCTTTTCATGTTGCACAAGCATGTGGATTCCATTTGACTGCAGCCAGCTCTGCCCTTCATCGAGCTCAAATTTCTTGCTATTGCAAAAGCAAGCCTGAGGGGGGTTATCCTAAAGGAGGAAAACTTCAATAAGTAACCTAGTGCATTTTTCATTGAATTCCTACATGGAGGAGGCGGTTGAAAAAGTTGTCTAATTTATTTAAGTAGTCCTGTATTGGGCTCCCCAAAACTGAGCTCTCCTGTTTGCTGTAGGAGAGGCTCCCCTGGGATTACTGGATTCCTGCGGGTTCTGTGCCATATCCCCATGTCTGCAGTAGGAGGCTCCCCTTGGTGAACCTTGCATGGGTGCCAGAGAATGGCAGCACTTAGTGACAAATGCTACAGGGGGAACAAGTCCAATCTGGCAGAGTGGGTTGTCCACTTCCTGTGGCTGCAGCAAGACTGCAAACATGAAGGGGTTCACATGTTTAGTGCATGTTTAATGTGGGTTTTTTCTTAATTTTGTGCATGGAGAAGGCCAATTTAATCAGGAGAATTTTGAGTCCTGCCGTGACATTTTAGCTTAACAAACTGTACTTAATCCAGTCATCTTCCTTGTGATTTCAGCTTTTGGACTTCCTCCTGTTTTCTTAACATCTCTTTACCCCTTAGTGACCTTAAAACAGTAGTCTGCTATTCTGAGTCTGTGCTTGCTCTACTGCAAGCACATATGGGTTAAAGCAGAGAAAGTCTCACTGTAGTATACTGTATTTATTTAATTTCCAGTACTTCACTGAAGGTGTCAGTATTTTCAAGGAGACTCCAGTGTTCCTGAAACTGTCAGTCTTATGTAGTCAGTGCTACGGTTAAACATGTAACAAGTTGAAGAGGATACTTAATGAAATCCTTCATTAAAGTTCAATTTACTTCTCTGATATCTTAGTGTAAAGGGCACATGTAGTTAGTAATGCAGTAATCAAACAAAATTGTTACATTTTTTTCTTTTCATAAGGGCTGTGGGTAGGGGCTTGGACAGGGACTAAACCAGCAGCTTTTTCCTGTCAGAAAAATCTGGTTTAGTTCGACCGTGTTGGAGATATTATCTTCTGCAGGACTGAGTAACTTACTAGGAAAACTTATGCAAAGGAAGGAAAAAGACATGCACAAAACCATTATTGGTAGCCTGAGTCCACTATCAAGTGTGGTTCTCAAGGTGTCAGCACCACTCCCCTGGCCTAACACACAGTGTGGGAGCAGAGACATTTTTAGTCTGCTGCCGCCTGGCAAACAGGTTTGAAAGTTGCTTCCAGGCAGAATTTCTCCCCATGAAACTACTTTGTGAAAGGTAGTGATGGGTAGTGAGGTTGTGTAGACCAACAAATCAATACTTTGATATTATCAGTGCTATTCAGCTGTTCCCACTCTGCTCCCCAGGAGAGCCAGTACCAGAGTGATCTTTGTATGGTGTAACTTTGTAGAGGGAAACTCATCAAGTTACCTGGGAGAGTAGCAGAGTTGCCTCTCAGGAGGTTCACTTTTTATTGATTTATAAAAAATATGATGTCTAGATCCAAGACCTCCAGAATGTGCTTGATTTTACCTGGGTTCTTGAATAGACCACGTCTTCAGCTTGGTCTCTCAAGGACTTTGTAATTTTTCCAGGCTTTACTTTTCTTGCTCTGCTCTTCACTACTAGAGATTATATTTCTTTTCCTTGTCCTCTGATAAATTCCAGGGGTACTCATCTTTTAGTAATATTATCAATGCCTCTTGCTATAGGTGGAGCAGAACTTCACACTGTTGGGTTCAGACAGGCTGAGCTAGTAGAATGCAAGATTAATCATCACTTGATTTCTAGGTATTGAGGCCTATTTTCAGACTCAGTTTCAAAAATCTGAGTTGTTTAAATGAATTTTCTTTTTCTGAAAGTTAGTTTAAAGGGGACTTCAGAGCACAGTTACCTTCTCTTGGCATGTAGCTTTTCTGTCCATGACCTATTTCCTGTGACTCTAAAGGGCTCCAGCACACCTGGCAACCCCCTTTTGGGAGAGCAATCTGTAAGACTCATTCTTCTAAGAGTCATTACCAGGGTGACTCCAGCTGAGCAACCTGATCTAGCTGAAGATGTCCCTGATCACTGCAGGGGGTTGGAAATAAATGACTTTTAAAGCTCTCTTTTTTCTACCCAAATGATGCTGTGAGCCTGTGACTGCACCCAGCAATGTTCTCTAGAGAGCCTTGCTTTACCATTTGCTGGTAAATTCCATTTCTGGTTCTCAGAATTCATTCCATTTGCTGGTTCTCAGCTTTTGAAATTAGGTGAATTAGGAAGTAACTGGAAAACAAGGGTGTAGCTGATCAAGCTGGGGCTTGGCAAACCAAAGCAGTTCAGAGGGGAACAGAAACTCAATAGCCAGTTGAGGGAAATAGTGATGAGCCATATCAGCTTTCTGTGAAGTCAGATCAGTACCACAGCCAGTGTAAGAGAGGCACAAGTACATGTCTGGGAGTGAAAGGAGGATAATCAGGAGACAGTGAAGGAGTAGGTGAACTGTCACTTACAGTAGCCTTTTAGGCCAGCTGAGCTGTCTTGCCTGCCATGGCTCTGAGTTTTACAGCCTTTTTTATGCCAACACAGACATGCAGTGTGGAGAGTGTGACCCACAGTCTGGCCCACAATCTTGTTCTTGAGAAAAGTCTCCCGGAAGAAATAGAATTTTAACCAGAGAGCAGAATTACTCTCTTAACAGACCGTGAAGTGATGACAGGCTGCTTTTAAAACAAACAAAAGTCCAAACCACCCAAAACTCACACTTGATTTTGTATGTTTTTGGATTTGAACTCCCCCAACGTGTGTAGATGTTGTACAAAATATTGCACTTTGAGAATGTTTCAGGTCATCAGTCCGTTACTTGCGGGATTAAAAATCTGTTTTAAAAGACATTATGAACTGTCTGGACGGCTGGTGAAAATGTATCCTTCTCATAGCTGTTAATCTCCACATCTGCCCCTCTAGAATGCTTTCATGTGATCTGCCCGTTGTTTTTTAAGCTTATGTGACTGATGCTAGATAAAGATTATATAGATCAAATGGGAAAGAAGTATGATTATTTTACATACAATATAAAATTCAAAAAAGCATGCTTTCATCTACCCACTCCTTTAAAAAGAAACAAAGGGGGTGGGGGGTAAGAAAGGTGTCAGACCTTACTCAGAGGATAATTACCTTCCCTGCACAGTAAGTTACAGAAGAAACATTGAACTCATCAATATGAGAATATCCCCCCAAGTTATAATGTGGAAAAAGTAGAGGGTTGAAACTAAGAACAAAGGCTTGTCAGACTAAAATGGATACAGCTGTGTGTACAATTTTAATGCTGTTCATAAGGAATTAAGCTAAGTCTTCTACAAAACTAATTGTGTGTTCACCAAAGTGGACATTTCTGGAATTTAGAAATGCAGCAGTAGCAGTGGTGGGGGTAGGGGGTTTTCTCAGCAAATTTGAACACCTCGTCCTTGTTTAAGTATGTTACACTACTGCTGCTTGCATTTTGAACACTGACACTCAGTTGGTCGAGGTTTTCTGTGAGCCTCGTGTCTGAGGCTGCAGCAGCTGCTGGGATGTTGGAAGGTGCACAGATGCTGCAAGCTGCCCTGCCCTAAAAACCTCAGAGAAGCGTGATAGCTATTATTTTATGCAGTCAAAGGTTTTTAAAGAAAAACTTCTTCATCTCCAACTGGGGTGGGGGATTTTTTTTGTGTTTTGATAATATTAAGTGATTTCCTGAGCTACTTCTTATGGTAAGAACACTTAGTAATTCAAGACATGCAAAGCAAAGGAGGGATTCTGCTTGAGAAAATCACTTGCAAATTCCTGTTAATTTTGCACGCAATTAATGTGGTGTTGGCCTTTCTCAGCTCTAGTCAATATGATTGATGGATTTCTTTCAGGGCAGTCGATTTAGTTTATTGAGGACTTTTAAACAGTGACTGATAGCTCTGTAAGTCAGAGAAAAGAATAGTTTAAAGGTTTGCCAGAAGTAGTACTGAATATAAAATAGCATTCTTTTGAGATTGAAGTTGTACTAAAAAGTTTCATGAAAGCAGTAAATCCTTGCACCTTTATGAGAAAGAATCTGTAGCCAGAAAGTTTTCAGTCTTATTTAAAAATGCATTACATTAGGTGGGTTTTTTTGGCTTGTTTGTTTGATACCTGTTAGGATGAAAATAACTGGGTTTTTTTGTATTCCTAATAAGTTAATGTGTTGTAGCAGTATTCTAAATAAAGTTAAAATGTTACTCCTGGAAATGGTGTGGTACATTTACCTCTCAGAAAATGAAATTATTGACAATTTATTTAAAAGCATTTACTTTTTATCAGACAGAAGGTGTTTTTTAGAATGAAAGTAATAGGCACCCCCAAACTTCTATGGCTGTGGGATGTTGACTTCCAACTCCTGCACAGCTTCCTAAAGGTGCCTTGGTGGTGTGAATTCTTCTGGCAGTCATAGAGCATTCAAGGCAGGAATGCACCTTTGGAGATTATACCTGGTACAAACTCCTGCTGAGAGCAGGGTCAGCCAGAGCATGTTGTTCAGGGCCATGTCCTGAAATCTGATGGGTCAGGTTTTGATTATGTCTGGGGATGAAGAGGACTTCTTCAGGATTTCATAATTATTTACTTAAAACAAACTCCATTCTTGCTACTGGTTGTTGTAAATACTGTTGTGAATTTAGCTCTCCCCAGGTATTGTAGATTGAATTCAGGTGAAAAGTTCTGTCTGAGAACACACACATTTTCACAAGATGTGTGTCCCTTTGTACATTTTCAGAATTTTACCTGACATTTTTGTGGACATGTGATGTCACAAGCAGCTGGGATCTCTTTAAAGGCAGAATGAGCTACTACTGGAAATAATCCAACTCATCTTTCCAGTTTGGTCTGCAAACTTGATTCTTTCCCAGCTGCACTCTTAGTTCTACTGTGTGGGCATATTTTCCACCACATACAAAATCTTGTCCAACTAAAAAGAAGCACAGTGTCTGGGCGTCTGCACTGGGCACAAAGTGTCCATAGTTCCACTGAAAATTTAAAAGCATAAAAGACTTTGCAAAAAAATTATTATTACTTTCTGCCAGATTTTGGGGGGATGAAAGTGTGGAGGTGTATTTCCATTTCTGTGAAAATGCGATGAACATCACAGCATTCTCTTTAGGAAATTTCTTCACCTTAACTAATTAAATCATTTTCCTTTCTAAAAGCAGTGTTAGGGTGCTGGGGTTTATATCAAAAGACGCCTAGCCTGCTTGCAGTAAATTAAAATGTTTTCCTTTCTTTTATTTCCTAAATAAGGAAAAAAGAGGGTTCTGCTTTGTTCAAAATTTGCCACGTGATTTGCCACATGTGGATTTTCATGGCTTATGTTTTGTGACTCTTGGGGTGGGGACAGTGATGGACTTGGTGGAGCAGGAATTTTAGTCATTGACCAAAGGACAGGTAAAAAACCTGATAGGAATACTTATAAGGAATTTAATTTGCACAGAGGATTTCCAAGTAGTAAATGTCATCTTTTGTCTTATTTGCACCTAGTTGAAATAAATGTACAAATCTGATATTAAACAGAATACATGTCAATTATGCTGGCATTTGTACCTGCTAACAATAAGTTCAAGCACTGGAAGATGAAGCTATTGGATAGCTAGGAAGTAGAAAAATGTTGTTACTTCCTTTGCTACAAATTTGACAGAATACACAGCTCATTTGTCAGAGTTCCTGCTTGTCCTTCTTTGTGTGATGTTGCATTGCTAAAGCAGTTGATCAGTGACCTGTACAAATCAATGGGCTGCCTTTCCAATATTTGACAGAGGGATATGGATGGGTTGCATGCCATTAGTGGGTTTCTCTGTGCTACTAATGAATATTCTTGACCACAAGACACCAAGGATCAGAGAACAGGAGGCAGCCCAGGGCTGCTTTTCTGTCTTACACTTCCTTTGTGTCTGCCTCGTGGCTCCTTTGGGCTTGTAAGCTAAGAGGAGTGGCAGTGCAGGCTGATAATTTCTGATCTCCTCTGACATCAATAGGTCTTGTGGTTAAGTATATGTGAATAAAGAGGAGTGGAGGAGGAAAAAATTATGCATCAGAGAAAAAGGCTCTGTTTCTGGAGGTATTCCTTCTTTTACCTCTTTTGAATGTACTTTAGTAGAAAACTGCTTTATTTTGCAGGAACCTTCCTGCCACTTGTTGCCTGGTGCTGTTCATGTGTTCCTGGTATAGTTCACTGGTATCTTGATGTCTCTGAGTTTCCATGATAATTTAACTGTGGAAGGGCTGTTCTTCAGATCATCAGTCTACTAGTTTCAAAGCATCAGAATGTGTTAAGGTCTTCATTTTAAGAAATAATGTACATTTATAAATCACTTTGAATTGGGTGAGAGTTTTGGCTCCAGGGACAAGGCTTGTTGGGGATTCTTTAGTTCTTTATTAGACTAGGTGACACAGTTGGAAACTACAGATTCCTTGGCTCTCAGGCACCAAGGTCAGAAACAGCAAACTTTAAGCTAATCACAGAAGAGAAGAGTTGCTTCAAGCTTAACTTAATTATATTAGGGAATTAAAGAGAAAACTCTTCTTGGTACTTTTTAGAAGAGAGGTGAATGTGAGCGCGTGGAGACTTGATAAGGTCATAAAAAATCTTTAATGCTTTGTAAATGATGAGTGCTGAGAAGAGTGAAATGCTTTTAATAGCAAATCTCTTGCTGTCAGGAAGAATAGTTCTGAGACCAAAAGAGGTACCAAAGGCTGGCTTCCTCAGTCTCTAAAGGTGTATACACTCCCCTTCATCCCTGCAGCTTATCTCCCTGCCCAATTTCCACTATATTTTTATTAAAGTCAGTGCTATTTGCACTATCTTCATCTATTTCTCAATAAACTCCTCAGCCTTGCTGAAAATTTGTTATGCTTTCACTAGCTCTTAAAAGCAACAGGTTTTGCAACGTATTGATGTTGTTTGATCAAAGAGAAATTATTTAAACTAAAAGGTTGATGTTAGAAAAAATTATTATTGCTAGAGGCTTCTTGGGATTGTTATGTTTTTTTCCTACAGTTCTATAAATACACATATTTCTACAAAAAAAGGAACAAACTATTTTATCACTTACCATCTAAATTATACAAAGATATGGTTATTAAAAAAATGAAAACCCAAAAAAAACCCCCAACCCAAAAACAAACAAACAAAACACAAAAAAATGTAGTCTCTTCTAAATGACTAAATGTAAAAAGAATACAGATGAGTCTTTGCTTTGTCTTTTAGGCGAATTAGGGAAGGGAACATCAACCGGTCATAATTTTTTATTTGCAAAATTTTGTCATGTTAATATTGACATTAGTTAAAGTAATTGTTTAATTACTGTTTCATTCATGTTATATTTATAATGAGTTTCATGTAGATGGCATGAACTAGGAATTTTATATATTTATTGATTAGGGATGAGGAGAAAACTGCAATGAAACCATGCATTCCAAAAATAATTAAAAGAAATGCTGGAAATTGAACAGCAGTTGTTGGTGACTCTACTCACTTTTTAAAACTAATTTGACCGAAAAAAACTACAGGCAATGAGTAAGAACCTGACAAGGTGTAAATGTGTGTATTACAGGGCTGCCTAGAACTTCTGACATAACTAAAGAGATTCCAAGGCAGAATTTTGATCACTAAAAACTTTATCTTCTTAATAATACAGAACCATTTTACTAGATCTTCCAAGCTTTGTGAGTAGATTTTTTAGGATGATTTTTTCTTAAGTCATAGTATCATAGAATGTTTGGGTTGGAAGGGATCTTCAAAGGCCATGAAGTCCAGCCCCTCCCTTCAATGAGCCAGACAGTCCTTAAGTAAACCAGGTTGCTCAAAGTCCCATCCAAATAGACTTTGAATATTTCCAGGGATGGGATAATTATCTGTTCCAGTGTCTCATGAAAAGTTGAGTGCTCATATCTAGTCTGAGCTGACCCTCTTTTAGGGTAAAACCATTTCCATCTGACTCATTCCATCCCTACAGGCCTTACTGAAAAGTCTGTACCAGATTTTTGGGGGTTAGGAGGACTCAGGCATGTTTGGGAATGAAAAGCTCAAAAGATTTGACAGTGAGAATTTGTAGCCCAAAGGGCAGCCATAACTTCCATGTATCCTGGGCTGCATCCAGAGCCCTGTGGGCAGCAGGAGGAGGACTTTTCCTAAGGGCAGTTCAGTGACAGGACGAGGAAATGGCTGTAAGGTGGAGGGCCACTGTAAGGTCTCCTTGTAGCCTTCTGTTCTCCAGGGTGAAGAGCCCAAATGGTGCTTCATCCCTCTGATCATTTCTGTGGCCCCCTCTAGACCTGCCCCAACAGGTCTATGTCTGTCTTAGTCTGAGAACTCAAGCTGGACACCAGGTGAACTCGAGCGAGACTCCAGGTGGAATCTCACCTGGGCAGGGAAAAGCCACAAAGTCCTCTAAAATTGTCCAGTAGGCTAACAGAATGTCCACCTGTTTTGTAAAAATAAAAATCGTAAGAGCTCAGTAAAGGAGGTCGTCTGTTTGTAAGCTTACTGCATGAAGGAACAAGAAATCCGACAGTTGTCATTTTCCATGAGGTTTTACTTATGTTCCTTGGCCATCGTTTTATAAGCTATTATCTAAAATTACCAAAGAATGTGCTTCCTTTTGTATAAGTTAAAAAGTAGATTGTCAAATGCATTGTGTGCCACTAACCCATAGAAAATATTTCTGCTTCTAAGCAGATACCAGTTAAAAAATTATTAGAAACTTATGTGCATGTGTAGGAAAAAAAAATCCTTTTATTGATTTATGAAGGGAGAAAAAGGCTTGTTTCTTGTTCTGACTTGCAGGCTCTAGACTGTACAGATGTCAGCCTAGATTATATTTGCCAGGGTCCAAAAATGACAAACTATTTGTAGAACAGAATTATTTGGGTGTTTCACACCTTGCCTAAACAAGGGCTTTCAAATCTTTTATTTCTCCGTTTATTTTTCTACCCTTATTTTCAATGAGACTAAAAAAAAGGAACCTCTGTAAGAACCAGAAGTGCTTCTATATTATTAGAGTTGCTTCATTTTTGCAACAATATTAAGTTACATAAATATTTATCTCACATCAGCAGAGCTGATGAGAGACTGAGGGCAATGTGAAATGCAGTCCTAATTCATCACCAGGCAATTAATGTGTGATTTCTTTGATTGTCTCCATAAAAACTGGTAGCAGTATATTAGCTTACACTTATGAAGAAAATGAACAGTGTGGCTCCAAAAAGGTGGACAATTAATCAAATTATATGCTTGTTCATCTTGCAGGTCAGGTAGTTAATTGTGCCAAGATTTGCTTTGAAATCATGCATGCCTCAACTTGGACCTTTGCCTCCCTAGAGAATTCCTCAGGTCTTACTGTGCATCACGCTTCCTGTGGATGCTGGGCTAATGCTGGCTAATCCTGTTAGCTTGTACCATAGATACAGTGAGGTCTGGAAATTGGGATCTGTATTCAGAAATTGGGATCTTCATTCAGTAGTTCTACACAACAGCAAATTCAAATCTTTGTGGCTCCCTGAAAAAGAGTGTAAAACATGGTTAAAATTAATGTTGTGTGCTTTGATAATTCATACTCCGCAGGGCAGAGGAATAACTGCAGCTAGGATTAAAGTTTTTTAAGGTACTTTTAATACACTTTAGCTGTAGAGTGAAACTGTGCTTAAATGAGTTCTGTGCTTTTCAGCTTCTCGTATTCCTGTACGGATAACAGTCTATTCTTTAATGCAATTTTCTTTCTGGATTTGATGTTTCCATACATCAGAACAGTGTAATTGCTAAGGCTTGGTTTGAATTTTTTATTTGTTTGAGAAGGTGGAAAAATATTCCTTCACTTTAAGAATGCTGAATCTTAAACTTTCAGAAAATGCCCAAACAGTGCAAAAGCAATCCAAAAGTTAATGGTATCTCAGAAAGTTTCAAATGGAATTTTAATATATAAATATTCTCTTGCAAACATATTAAATTACTTATTACTTGTACTCCAGTATATTGCACAGCAAGCATATATGTTATTAATGATTTTACAAGTGATTTTTCTCCTGAAGAACTTTGAGATTAATTTTTTATATATATCTATATATGTGTGTTTACTGTGATGATTGCACGGAATGAGGATTTACAGCTTTGTAAATACTTGTAAAGTGAAGTCAGGGTTTCCTCTGCTGCAACCAAGCCAGTTGATAAATGTGAACCACTGAGTCCCCAAAACAATGGCAAAGGGACTTTTTAACAACAAAACAACTCTGTATTAGGTGAAGAACATACAGGGCAAAGTACATTCTTAGCTCCATGCAACTGTTGCAAAGATGTTTCCTCTTTCCCTTCAAAGCAAGAAACAGAGATTTTTCAATTTTCTGTTAGCATTCCTTCTGAAAAATGAAATCTATCTTCCTTTAAAGGATCAACATCACTCCAGTGCAAAAGTGGGGATTATACACAAAAATCCATCAGGATCAGGAGATCTGCTACAGTGACTACAAATAATGTAGTAAAATATATTAGTATAACTTATAGAAGAATAAAAGACTTTTTTTCTCTTTAAGCCTGCTGTGAGAGAACAAATATCAGTGATTTTAAGCAAAATTAATCTCATTTAAATTGAATCAACTTTCTTCTTTAATCTGGAATGAGGAAGGACTGTTAAAGCAATGGTCTTTATAAAGTGTGAAGGCTTAAAAATAGTAAATATAGATGCAGAAATGTGTGTCCCACAAGCATTACATAGGTTTCATTTTACCATGTCTGTAAAAGTGAAAACTATTTCCTCTCTCTTTGTAATGCTTTTTAACCCCTGCATTCAAGGACAGAAAGAGGTTTGGGTTTCCAAGGATGTTCTTTAGAAAGTCATTTATTCCTGCTATCATGTCTCACCAATTATTAGCACAATACCACAAGTATCTCCAAGGCTCTGTAAGCCCCTTGGTGCAGGATATATAACAACCATTTAATAACCATCTCTACACAAAGCCTTCACATTACAAAGGCACATGAAATTGGAAGGAATGGAAAAGGAAGCAACTTCAGAAGAGGCTAAAATATTCCTTTTGTAAATCCCTGGTGTTTACTAAAAATGGTATTTGAAGGTCTTTCAGGGTAATATTTTAATGGCAAAGTTTGTTTAACCCAAAGCTAGCTTGGTTCTCAGTGAGAACTTTTGTTATTCTTTTATGTCTTCAAGAACAAATGTGAAATTTACAGATTCATTTTTTCAATACCAGATCAGTTTGTATAAGACTACTCAGCCCTAATAGGGATTCTCATTTCATGGAAGAAGAAGCTAATTATGATCAGTGAGTATTTACTTGAGGTGACTCTCAGAAAAGATCCCAAACTCAACTCTTCTTAAACTTGATATTCACTGACAAGCCAGGCTCCGGGGCCTCTCCAGCCACTGACCCACTCTTCACAGCTTCCATAAAGGGAAGTGAAGTTAGTCAAAAGTTCATTGTCTTTGTACAGTTTCTGGCCTTTAACAATTCTCAGTAATTTTGTTCCACCTGTCTCATTAGTCTGGAAACTGTTTGCAGGTACCTTGAGATACATTAATATTTCTGAGATCATCTGAGGTAAGTGGTGCTTATGCATTCCTCAGGAAAGACTGATGTATCTTTCATGATAAAACAGAACAGTGTCCTTGCCCCGGTAATGCTTGTTCTTTTTCACTTGATATTTTTGGTAGGGCTGATTGCTGAAAAGATAGGAAGATTAATTATTCATTAAAAACGGATCTGCTCATTCAGATTTCAAGGTTTTACAGACTATCCTGCTACAGCATATCCTGGGAATACAAACTTCCCTCTTTTGGTTCACTCATTTATTGTTGATTCAATGAATTCCAGTTGCCTGTCTGCAAGCTGCATCTCCTTCTGACCCGTGTGCTTCCAGCCATTGGGTAAGAATAACTAAGTCTGAGCCATGAATAAGATCTTCCTGATTTTTGTTTTCTAGAGAAGTGTATCCTATGTGTCATCAAGGAACCTGAGAGGAATTCTAGTCTTCAACTGAAGAAATTATTTTAAAGTGTTTTTAAAGTTGTGTGGAATAAACTGCTGCCTAGAATGAAAATAATTATATGCTTAAAGAGTTAGCTTTTACAGGGTGACTTTCCTAGATTGGGACCTTTATTTAGTCTACATTTTGAAATTCTTGCTTATTTCTCTTGTGAATACTTTGCTGTCTTAGTTGTTATGAATAGAGCTCTTTGTTTTCTGTATCTGGAATTTAGTCTAAATAATGACCTCCAATGAAGTACTTCTGTAAGGTCACAAATGCCTCTCGGAGCCAAGCTAAAGTAAACATCCTAAATAATGATATTTTATTTTTTATGAACCTAATGTATCACTGACAAATACTGAAAACTCTACAGTAAGGGAATGGTAACTCACCACCTTAGTTCCATTGACCTGCAGGCTGCTTTTTCTTCTGAAGGGTTTGTTTAACTGCAAAGGACAGAAGTCTTGAGTACTCACACACAGCACATATGGTTAATTTAAAGCCAGTTTGGGTCAGGAGAAGATGGTTAAAAAAGGCTGAGTCTGTACCAACGAGCCCTTGCTCCTGATCCAGAGGATGCCTGAACCAGACAACCTGTTTTTTTCTCTTTTAAGGAAAAAAGATAACCCGAAATCTTGAAGAGTGTGTTATCTGATCCCACCATTAGGAAAGTCTGCAGCTGTTCGTATTTCTTCTCCGCAGCACGTGTCACTGTGGCAAATGGAAAATATTTTCATCCTCTAGGATTACAGAGCTGCTGAAAAGCCATAAACAAAAAACATAACTAGAATTGTGCATGTAAGTGACAGTTAATGTGACCTCTCAGAAGGTAAGGGTAGAGAGGAAAAAATACAGGAGACAATTCATACTTTGATTTGCAACAATAAACTTCAGAGACAATTTCAGGGAAGTACAAAAACATAAACCTGAGGAAAGCGTTTTTTTTTTTTAAAGAGATGCATGTATGTACTTATATATTTATTTAAAGGTAAAGCTCCAGTGAGTAAAATGGGGATCCATTTGAAGTCATCCATTTCAGAGAAGTCACACTGATGGTTAATGTGCTTTAACAGTTTCTGTTCCCAGGGTATCTGACAGACTTTCAGGCTTTATCGATAATGAAGGAGAATGTGTCAATACTCGCACTTTAGGACCTGATTCAGAAGCAAAGTGATTTTTTTTCAAGGTCAGACAGGAAGTCTGTGTCTTAATTTTAAATTTCATCACTCTAAGGCCCTAATCCTGGCAGTTTAACTGTTTTCTTTGCAAACAAGGTGGCCTTAGAGTTTTTCCTCAGTTGTTGTCATCCTTTCTACATTCAAGTTTTCTTCAATTGCAGAATGTTTTAACAGAGAAAAACAGGTATATTAATTAAGAGGGGAGGGAGAAGGGGGATTTTAGAAACCTGCTTTAGTCTTGGCATCTGCAGCTACTCAGCTCCAGTGCTGCCAGCCAGCTCTTCCCAAGGCAGAAGGAGCTGTACCAAATTTCCCAGTTGTGCTACCATACATGAAAGCACACATGATGTTTCTTACAAGCACAAATAATCCAAAGCTCCAAAGGGCATGATTTTATGTCTTTTACAGCAGTGATAAGGCTGTTCACTATGAGTAGTCTCAATATAGAAAGATCTTTATACAAGTTGTTACTTGTTGGCTAAATATGGTCTGCTAATTCACCTCTTTGCTTTTTCAAGTATTCAGACCAGTGCCTAGAAATAATTCCAGACATCTAGGCACTGAAACAAGAACAATATTTCAGGGTTTAAAAAGTTGATTCTGAAGACATAAACTATGTACTATTTAATAAAAAGAAAAAGTGACATTGTTACTACTTTCAAAATAATCTGATGAGTATAATTTGGTAACCAGCTGGGACTGAGCGTACACCTCCTTGCCGAGAGTACAATAAATATAACAAAAGTGAAAAAAAGATTTAAAATGGTCTTCTCCTGTTTGGGTGACAGGAATGATATAGCCAAGAGAACATTTCATATCATGGACATCAAACACATATGACATATTTCTGGCATCAAATCCATCTGTTGTATCAGATCACATTCTCAAAAGCGTACTGTTGAATTAATACCTATGATATAATAAGTGTGTTTTGGTGAGAAAAAGTTTTGAAACTGATTTTCACCTTCCATCTTTTTTAGTTGCATGACTTAGAAAGCAGTCATATGAGTACAAAATACCTGGACATCCTTCATCCTTCATAAGAGATCTTTACCCTTTTGTTTGGAATCAGCTCCTGAGAACATACTGCAAGGTGAACAGTGATTTCAGTGTTAATTCTAGGCATTAGAGGAGTGTAAATGTGCAGAAACTGCACAAAAAGGGACATTTGTATCTTAGAGTCTGAATGAAGTGAGGGAACAATTTTGTATTTACTGTTGGCCCTTGGTTAAGATTCTTTTTATTGGGTTTGGCTATCACACAATGTGGAATTTCACTTTTGTTTGACTAGAGACAAAAAGGGTCGTGATCTTTGTTTCCATGCTGGCACTGAAGTGCCATTGGCACATTGGCCTGAAGAGTCAGTGCCAAGACTTGGCAGTCTCAGGCCCAGAAATGTTTCCAGGTCCTGTGATGCATTTGGGACTGGTTGGAAGTGCTAGATTTCACTTTTAACCCACAATCCCAGAAGAACTCCAGAGGAGATGAGGACAGCCATTGCAGATATGAGCTACATGTTATCCTACTCCTTTCTCCTCCATAATTCCCCTACCTTGATGTAGATTTACTCTACATGCTGACTGTAGTACTTAGCCAAAAAAATCTCACTTAACATTCCCAGGTGTTCTTTGACATTTGTTGCATATCCAGGAGGAGGCAAGACTAAATGTAACTCATGCAGTTTACCTGTTTCAAGTGTGTTTTGCTTTTCCACTCGGGAGCACAACTTCAGCACTTTGTAAGAGGAGCTGTAGGGATGCAGCTCAGCATGGAGACGGCTGAAGTGTGGGTCCAAAGTGGCCTCACACTGTCTGATGGAAACAGCTGGTGGTATCTCAAGGCAGTTTGATGATGTCATTCCCCAGGGGGAACATGCTGAACTTTAGAGTGGCTGATCCGTCTGGGATTGCTAAGGATAAACCTTCATGTCTGTTGTGGCTGCTGAATGTTCTTAGGGCTTCAAAGGCCATGAGACGACCAGGGACCTTGGATATGGGCTATTATACAGTGTGTGGATCAAAAATATCAACAAAATCTGCTTTTCTAATATTATTTTGTCTTGCATTCTCATCTAAGGTATCATCTAAGATGGATGACAACCGAATGACGTGTTATTATTTTGAAGTGTAGGAACAGTCGTGATTTTCACAATGAAATGCTGCCTGAATGGTCAGCCAGTGTCATGAATTTCTCACTTAGAAGTTAAAATGAAGCTAACATCCATTTTACAAATGGAACAAATGGCTTGTAGGAGCAGGTGGCTGTTCACAGGAATTACTCCAGCAGGTCTGAGTTTATGAAGGAAGAATATCTTGTGCTCCGTTTTAGTTATGCCTATACGGTTTCACTACAGATGGCAGTAGCAGTTTCCCCAGCAGGGCCTTCTAAAGACTTCACTGATTGACCATAAAACAATTGTTTTATGTCTTCCCCCAAGCACAAAAATCAGAACTGTGCCTAAGGATTTCTGGAATTCCTTTATAGTCACAGTAACACTGAGGCTTCACGATGACATCTAAAATATTGTTTTCCTGTAACCGAAGCTTAATTGGAAATTATCAACTAACAATACAGATTATGTTTTATATATATATCTACACACACACAGTGTTTAGGTGTCACATCTACTAAAAATACAATCTTTAAACTTATTTAATTTTTGTTGTAATTTTTATGACTTATAATAACTATTTATGTAGCTCAGTTTGGAAAGCTATTGTATTCCTTTCCTAGAGACAGCAAAAAATGGGAGGAAAAAGTATTTTCAATTCTTGTAGTTGGTAAGGAAAGGCGAGATTTTAAAAACAGCAGTTAAAAAGGTGTTTCCAATAAAATGTTTCCTTCTCAATAAATTGTTGAAACACACATTTTTGCTTGGATTTTTAATATTCAAGTTGCTTCATGTGCATAGTTTTATATTGGAAAATAAGGAGAAACTAAACGAGGAAGCAATTTAAAATTCACTCTATAATGAGAAATAAATGGCAATAAATTTTAGTCTTTATTTTTTTTATATATATAATTTTATTCATTTTTGATTTTGGTTTGGGTTTTGGTGTTTTTCAACTTTTTTGGGTTTTAGTATATGGTAGAACTTTACTGCTTCTGTGAGATTTCTCTGATTGCCCAGCAAGATGGCTGTTGGTGGAATTTGTATAAGGGGGATTGTGGCTGTTTCATGGAAATACACACATGTATAATTCTTCAGATAATTAATCACATCTATTCTGTGTCATATCTGGCACACTTACAAAACCATGACAGATCTGGCCAGATTTTGGCTCTCCCTTTGGGAAAATACAACTACTGTATGTCAAATCTTGCCAAATTAATGCATGTAAAATCCCTACTCTTGCTCCAGTGGTAATAAGTCATACTCAGCTACTTTTTTCCTACCATTTTAATTTGGATATTTAGTTAATAAACTAGTTACTTTGTTATTTTAAGTTGGGCAATGTCTACAGTTATTGTTGGGAAAGGGTTAATTTATGCATGATAATATTCTAGACTTGTATTCCTAATAAATAAAAGTACATTTTTAGATGCAATTGTAGCATAGTTATCATTATCAGAATTCAAATGTTTTGGGTTTTCTTGTAGGAGCATGGAGGACAAGCTTGTATAGGTCCCAAGCGATGAAATGCTGTCACTTAATTTCTTTAGTCTGTGGATTTAGAAGTCACCATCAAGATCTGAACATTAAATTAGTGGAAGAAAAAAAAATTGAAGTAATTATTTAGCTTAAAATTCAATTTTATCTTACTTATGTGACATGCAAGGAAAGAAATGCTTTGTAGTTCTGTGACATCTTGATTGTTGGTGAAGTGCAGCCCATCATCCATAATAGCTCCAGCTTTGAAAGACAAATCCCTGTACATGGGGAGGGATATACATTGCCCTGCATCCCTCTGATACTTTCCAGAACTGAAAACTGTAGCCAACATTAAAGGCATTCTGTGGTAAAATTCTTGTAAATTTGACACCCGTGATAAAAAGCAGCCCTGCAGCACCCACAGTTAACCGCTGAATTTCAGGCACCAGTGGCATGATGTCGTTCCATGTCCATGAAATTACCCATGGCGTGTATTTCCCTCTCCTTGTGCTCAGGAAAGTGGCTGCTCCCTGTCAGTACCTCAGAAAAACGCAGTTGATGGAAAGTGGATGCAATGGTTAGGAACAAAACATGATATAAAAGTGCTGTGGCATCCAGAAAATTGATATGCCTATTGCAAAGTGAAAAAGAGAAGCCAATCTAACAAACATTAGAGAAGAGAGATGAGTTTAAACTAAAGCATGTGGGGGACATTTTATTCCAAGTTCTTCTTGGAATCCTTATTCTGAAATAACATGTGTAGGCAGTATGTAATTTCCTTCCTATATCTACCACCTCATTAATACAGGTTGGCAGGAGGAAAAGAAAAACGAAGGAGGATGTACGAGGCTTGCTACATGTATAGTAAAATGGGCTTTAGCATTCTGTAAAAAAAGTGGAGGTTTGGGTGTTTCCCAGGTTATCACTACTGAGCAATGAAAACAGTGCTTCCATAAATATGTGGCATTAGATTGTGACACCCCTCTGAGCTGCCACAAAACCTACCAACAGCCTGGACTTTGTGCAAACACCAATCCTAGCTTCAAAATGTTAGTGATGAGCGAACCAAAGGGCTTTGTCCCTGTTTTAGGGGCAAAGTACATAGAGCATGTGCATGTCCTTGAATTTCATGTACAAATGCAGAGTTTGGTTAGTGGGTATAACAACAGATGGTTATTGGTGGGGGAAGATTTAATAATCCTGCGCTCACACCTAATATTTCCACGCTAACAGATGTGCAGCACAGCTACGCTACTCGGGGCCTCGTCCCCACGAGGTGTGTGAAGAACCCATTTCTGGGGACTGGGAGTTGTCAAATGTGGACCACAGGGAGCTCATTTGCTCCATAACTTGCAGCTGGAGGCCTGGGGGGTTTGGTCTGTGTCAGGACATCTGCAGCAGGTTTGCTTTTTATCTGCGAAGTAGCTGTTTGGTTCACAGCTAGGGTCAGGAGTCTCAGGGGCTGCAAGGCTCACAAGGCCAGGAAGGCCATGAAGATTTGTCTTTTGCCTTGCCATTGTTGCTGCTTTGGACCTGCTGAGCTCCATCGTGGTTATTCTTCTCTCACCTGTACCCCCATGGATGAAATAAATTCTCCTGAATTCAGAGCAGAAACTGAATTCAGTGTTTTCCTGCTTCTTCAGTACAGACCGCAAATTATATCCTGTCTAAACAGGCACTGTCAGAAGTGAGTAAATGATGGCCCATTCCATGCAAAGTAGTGGTAAGGTGGCTCAAGAAGCTTACAGGAATATTACAGTGCTGTATAGAAAATGGAGTGCACCTCTTATACTTTTCCATTAATTATTTTTATTTCACAGTCACAGCTGACTTTCCCACTTGATTTGTAAAGTGTATGCCAATGGAATGTAGCTTTTTAGTTCATAATTAGTCTTCCTCTGCAGCTTGTGTATGGAAATATTCATAATATCCCCTATTTAAGCAAAGGCTTTTTGAAATCATCTTGCATCATCCATTTGTATAAAGTATGTTCTGTATTTTTAGCATGTTAGAGTGACTGTAAGTTCTTCTAAGTTAATTTCAGGAGTTTAGAGAGAAGGAAAAGTGTTACGCTTTCTATTTCTTTTAGGTCTTTTATGACCTAAACTGTTTTTCATCATGGAACCACTTGCTAAAACAGTTTTCTGAAAAGAAAACAGTGTTTACAAAGTAAACATTTTTCCTGGCTGCAAGATTGTTTGCTGTCCAGGAAGCAAACACATTCTACTTCATTACATATATTTTTGAGCGTTTGAAAGGAAAATAAGTTTATACATTTTAAAAGTACAGCTCACAGACTTTCCGGCTGGAACCCACTTGGGAGTCATAACACATTTCCAGGACCTCCCCTAGTGAGACTCCTCAGATATCAGAGTAGTAGTGACTCATTGACCGCAGGAGAGGCAATTGAATTAAAACTTAAATATTTATGTGTCTGACTCACTCAAATTGCAAAACAAATACAGCCCGATTGCTGGGTGAGATATCTGTGTTTCTCAATAAAAGTTGAAGCTGGTATTTCAAGAGTTGCACTGGCCAAAATTTGGCTGTTGGCCCTTGTTTTCACACTGGGGTGTGTTTTTGGTTTTTTTTTGTTGTTGTTGTTTTTTTTTTTTTTAATTTTTTTAAGTGGTTTTCACAGCTTTAGAACTGTAGAAGTAAGGCTATTATAGCTTAATTGTTAAATATGTCTGGAGTGCTGGATATTAGTGACAGAAATGGAGCTCGTATGAGATGGCTCAGCACACTCTCCTCCACTCCTGACTATTGCTTTTGGATGGATTGAGGGCACCAGGTAAAGGTGGCTGTAAATGTTACCACACTTCATGCTCCCATCACTTCCCAGGCACCTGAATGACTGAGATGCAGTACAACAAAAAACTGAGAGCCAAGGAAGGGGTGCCGCAGCTACTGCTGCTATGCTGTGTTTTTTCCAAGCCCAGACATTGACAGTAACAGCCACCAGGTCAAATGTCTTCTTCTCCCCAGTGCAGCATCACAATCTTTGCCAAAAATGGAGCTTCTTCCTCTCAATTTGTCTCTGAAGCTGGTCTTGCTAAGCACACAGAGCACAGATGTTGCTCCCCACACTGCGCCAGCCCTTCCCCTGCTGTCAGGTGCCAGGTCCGGGACCTTTTCACTCCTCAGGTCAGTCTATTTGGAGAAGGATACAATATGTAACTCATTACCTTGCAGCTAAGAAAAGCCTTAGCAGATCCTGCTTATTGAAAACGGAGCATGTGCTTGCTAAAGTCATAATTTGAACCTAACCATTTCATTGCACATTTTCTGGTCCAAAGTCCTGATTTTTCAGCTTGCCTTTGAGCAAGAAGTTCGGGCATTTTTCCATCATCAGCAAGCTATGAGGTATTTCACGAGACCACAAATAAAGCTGTTGTTCTGCAAACACAAGTACAGCAGGTGTTTGCTTTTCTTCAGACAGCTTTCTAAACAACAGAAAAGTGTGCTGAAAATATAACTAAATGTTCTATTCAATGTGTTTAAAGAACGTCTGACATGCTACTGCCAATAATTATCAGTTATTCGTTGCCCATAGAAAAATTAAATGTATTGTTTCATTCATCCTTCCTTCCTCCCTGGTCCCCGTGTTCTTATTTAGCCTTTGTTCAGAAATGCTTTCTGCCAGAAAAGTATTAAAAGTATTTCTGACCTGTTCCCAGGTCTTAAACAAATTTGTAGATTTGTCTTGAAAGATGGCATCAATGCATTCAAATTTAAATTCTACAGGAGACGTGAACTTTCCAGATGTAACTTGTAATAGTGTCTCATTAGGCTCTTCTGATGCTGAGTCACTCTGCTGTGCAATGTACTGTTTATCCTTTTTGTTCTGGTGTCAGTAGGGATGATCCCACATATTAGATAAAATCAAATTAAACTGGATTTTTGGCAAATCTTGGAATCTTTGAGCTACTTCAACTTCATAACTGCTTTGAATTAATTATGACTGTTCGGCCCCATTCTTAATTATAGTGGTAACTGCACCTTGGAATGGCACAGTTCTTACCAAAAATTCATATTTCAATATGAATTTGTGATTACAGGTGTGTGTATTTTATGTTTTACCAGAAATATTAATATAGTATGGTATTAGATTTTTTTTTCAGCGCACAAACATATTTGGTTAACTTTGAGACAGCTATTTTTTAGTACGTTTGTTACTCTTTTTTCCGTTGTATTTTTCTGAGTCTTTGGCAATAGCAAAAGATAGGAAGAGTTCATGCAGTGATTTAAAAAAAGGAAATAAATAAATACACTGCTGTGATCTCTGAAGGTCATAAAAATATTATGGATTTCTGGGAGCTTGATCAGTTTACATAAGGGTTTACAAAAAGTGGTTGCCTGAAATACCAGGGGGCTGTACTTGATGACCTAAGAATTTTCTCCATTTTCCTTTATTAAAATCCAGTTGTAAGAGAGAAAACAAACTCGTGGTCACTGATGTCCTGCATTCCATGCACAGTGCATTGGCTGCTGCTCGGCACTAAATGTTGAGTTCCTGGAGCAAAAAGAACTCTGTCAGAGGGAGTGAATGGCATGGCTGAGCATCAGATGCTGCCCAAGATGAGAAAAGCACCAGCAAGTGTTTCACAGATTTCCACTTGTGATTTGCACATTGTAAACAGTACATAACAGGTTGTTCTGGGAAGACTTAAGCTCCAGTCCATGGAAAAAGGTGGAAAAAAACCCCAATTTTTCCTTTGGGGCTGCTGATATGAGTAGCATGAAGGAGCAGTCTGTCCAGTTGGCTAAAATTCACAGGCAAATCAACAGTGTGCTTTAGTTAAAACAGCTCATAATGCTAACTAAAAAAAATTTTAAAATCACTTGAAGGCAGCCTTCCATGAGCTGTTATATTGGTGTGGTTTCAGTGCTATTTCTACATCATTTCAGCCTGTTAAGAGTAAATAACAAATATTGTGGCAGTCAGTTGTTCATTGAGCTCCCTCATTACCACTTCTTTAACAACTCTCTACAGTCTGGTAACTATTTCACTGTTTAAGCTAACAATACTGGTAAATTTAACTTTTCATTAAAAAAAAAATCTGCCCCCATTTCATTGTAACCATCCACTCACAGGAAAATATTACCAGGCAGTTGGCAATATTTGTTATTTCTATGGTATTTCTGTATTATATTTGTATCAGCTTCACATGTATCTGATGAAAGCTACATTTGAAAGCAAACTAAACATGGTGTGTGGAGGTTTATGCTGTTTTCTTTAATAGCCAAGAAATTAAATTAAAATAGTATATTCTTAGTATGTTTTTCAGAAACATATTTGTGGCTTGAGCGCTTTCAAAGTGCTTTAGTGCAAATTCTAGACATCACCTAAAAGCTTTAATTATATTATTTTACAGTCATTTTAATCACATCATTATTATTCTTTAGCTGAACTGAAATTCTAATGTATGTGCTGTGAATTACTATATTCAGAATTAATCTGAAAAAAATTCTGTATAAGGAAGAATATCTGTAATGCAACACATTTGTAAAGTAGTATAATTTATACAGAGTCGGTGAGGAGAAAGGTAAACTTTAAGCCTTGTATTTTCTGGGATTACTTATGACTATAATAACTCTTATCCTTTTGCCTGATTTGGCACTTTGAGAAGATCTGAGCTCACCTTTGCTGAATTTAGGCAGACAAATCGAGCCAAATCTTTTGAAATGCCCTATTGATTTATGCTGGTGAAAAACAAACCCTCCTGGCTTCATCTGTTTAGGGCTTTAGCACAATCACCTAGTTTTGGTCTAAATGTGGTGAGATTCTTGTTTTTTGTAAAACTGTTTTAAGAAGTTATAATACAAAATAGAATGCAGTTTTCCCACACAAATCCATTGTGCATAATCCTCTCTTGGCAAAACTTGTTCTTGTAAAGCCTCACTTACTAGGATCATTTAACTGTCATTCTTTAATTAATCTTATTTTTTTTCAGTTGACTTTTAACACATCTTGTGTGAAACCTTGTCTAAGTTTTCAAATGATACAAATGTCTTCTCAGAGAACATTTTTTCTTTCAGAATTACAGCCATGATGGACAAAATGTTACTTGTTTTGTCAATAGATTGTTATTCTCCTAAGGAAAAGGAGTCTCACAAATGTGGGTGAATGACAGGAACAGGAAAAGCAGAGTCACAGCACAGACACAACTGGGAGCTCATGTGAAAAGAAAAAAAAAAAATTACTGCCAATAACAGGGATAGAAATAACTTTCTGGGGATCACCACAGACTGATCAGACGTGATTTTATTGAAAAAGTGTGTGAAACAAAGGGCAAAGGAAATACACCACAGCAAAGAGAGCATTGTGAATTATCTGTCACTTTTTGCATTTCTTTTCTGTCTGCAGAATTTTCTCTCTTAAATTTTATTTGAATAAAACCTATTTTCTTCATCCTCTAGTCTACTTTGGGTACTCAAGGTAAGAGAAGGTTGCAGACAAATTCATCCTACAGGTCTGTCCCATCTCACCTTGTAAGAAATGTATGAAAAGCTCAAGTGACGGAACACCACAACTTCAAATTTATTGCTTTTTCATTTTTCCACAAAATGAAGGTGTTTGAGTTTCTGTAAAACAGTCTGGCCTGTCTATTCAGCAGGGATATTAAAGTAGTTGTCCAATATTACTTGTTTCATGTGGGTTTATATTTATTTATTTATCTTCATGTTGTGATTTGGTTCAGGTAACTAGGTATTTATGGGAATTATACAAGTGTTTAATTAACTTAGGATGCCACAGTTGATAACAAAGCACTGAACAATATCTTGGAGAAGCAATAGTTTTATCTTTGGTTGCTACTTTTCTTTTTCTGTTGGTTGATACAGAAGTTAGTTTTGTTTCAAGGCTGCCAGTGAGCATGTGGGAGCTGCAAGAGCTTCTTCCTTAACCAAAGCTCTGAATTTTACAATGATTTCCGTGTTTCTTCATCTCCCTAATTCATGTAACATTCTCTAGGAAACAGGCTAATGCCTAGGTGCTCAGGTGAAAGGACTGAAGAGTTTCTGAATTCGAAGGAGCTTATTTAGCATGCAGGGATCCAGTGGATCACCAGCCTTACCCCAGGCACAGCAGAGGCAGATCCAGAAATTCCAGGCACTGAACGACTCCAAAAGCCAGACAGCTGCCATGAGACTGTTCACAAGAAAGGCTGTGCCCATTTTTTGCTTTTTTGTTTCTTTTAAATAAGGCCTGATCCAAGGTGAATGTGGGGCTCCAAAGCCCAGTGGGAATCATCTAGGTTCCAGACTGACTGATGTTTGCAACCAGCATCCAGTCTCTGAACAAGCCCAGTGGAAAATCACTGGCAGAGTGTTTCAGCAGAGGTGTGATCAGCCACATCAGTGAGCAGGCCAGGCAACAGGAAAGGGGGCACACCAAAGTGTTTCAGAGGAATGTTGTAGTTACCCTGCACAGGCTGCCTTTGTATGAGTGCCAGAGTGCAGTAATCACACATCCCTCCTTAAACACTCTTCACAGACATCTCACTACAGAGTCAAGACACAGGCTTGACTGCAGAGGAAAAATATAGTTTAGGTGTATCCATCTCATCCTCATTTTCTTGCAGTATTTAATATTGGGTGCAAATCTTCCAAGATTTCCCCCCACTGCAAGCATGAAGGGTTGCAGGTGCCTGGGCAGTGAGGGATGGATGTGCTGTGCTCAAGTTCCCGTGCCTCAGCTCAGTTTCCTCTGCAAAGCCAGGCCCTCCTGGAGGGCAAAGCTGTCCACCTATAAATATTTTTGGTATAAATAATGGATCCTGGGGCATGTAATAGTCCCTCCAGAAACAGGAACCCCTACTATTGTGATCCTAATCATGGTGTAACTCTCACCTGTGAAGGGGCTATTGTATTTGACATCTGTGAAAGTCTGCTTCCTCCTTGGGCACACTGCCCTTGCAGGGAAAGGCACTAAATCTTCTCAGCAGGGAAAATGGCCCTAACTGATAGAGACAACATAGGCTGGAGTCCATAAAGATTTACTGTCCTCACTGCAACTAAGCATTGAAGTCTTTGTCTCGTGAATTAGCTCTCACATGTATGCTGTTCCACTGATTCCTGAAGTCTACACCCAGATCCTATAGAGTTCAAAAGTAGGAAATGTGTGCATGTAACATGCAGGGAATTAAACAGCCTACAGAAATGAATGTTTAATGTCAGCTGTGCTCTGTGTAATATAAGGATAACACATCTTGAGAATGTACTTAGATTCAGTAGAGTACAGCGCAGCAGAATGACACCCAGTCCCAAAGTGCAGCAACTCCTGCTGCTTGCAGAGGAGCCACCAGGAGTAAGGACAGACAATCATCCAGTTGCTTAGCATGAGTCACATCCAGGGATATCACTGGAGGTCCTCTTGAGCAATTTTTATCAAAATTGGAGATAGAAATCCTCCAGTGCCTTATATTTGTGCTCTGGGCACAAAAATTTTGCTTATGACTCTGCAGCTGAACTGCTACAGATTTATTGCTTTTTGATTTACTCATCGGAATTCATAACCAAGATGTCTTTTATAGTTAGTGAAGATGTCATTCCGTTGGTTTATTTTTTTTAATTCTTCCTTTAGTGTCTCCTACTTTGTTTTGCAGCAGCAGAGTCCTAAAAGATGAAAGAAAGATTTGAGAATCACTGACCTTGAGAAAAAAGTCCTTGAAGGAAATTAGTAAATAGATGGTACTACATGGCAGGGAGTTACCTCAGATGGAAGATGCCATGTTAATGTTTTATTTTGGAGATCAATATTTTATAGATTTGCTTCTCACTGTCAAGATTCACTTAGTTCATGACATATAAACCTAATCTCATAAATGAAGCATTCATCTAAATATTCCAGAAAATGAGCTTGTTAAGGGTTTTAAACTGTCTCACAGGGTACTGTAACAATTTCCCCTGCATGCTGTTCCTATGTATAATTCCTAATCTTGCTATCAAAGCAGCCCTGTAACAGAAAGAGTAACCCTAGCATAATTACCTCCTGATTAATCATCTCATTTGCATGTTTGCCACTCCAGTGCCTGTGGCGATATTGTGCTGAACACAGATGGGTTCTTGGGTTCTCCTCACATTTAGGTTTTGGGGCAGCTGCACATGAAGCCAGTGGTGGGAACAGCAACACAGATGTAGCTGCAGCCAGCCTGGAGAAACCTGAGCAGAGCAGTTTCACCTTTGTTATGTGGAGCTGGAATTCCTTAGGGGTTATCTCCTTCCCCACGCATATTTAGGATTTTGGTACTAATCTTGCCCTTCTGCATCACATCCTAAATACATTTAACATGTGGCAGTGATTTCCACTCCAAGTGTGTTGTTTGGGATTCCTATCACCAACAGTTGCTGAAATGTTCAGTGTCTCTCTCATGTGCAGTGTATTTAGTTTCTTTATAACTTCTTTTCTTTTTAGGCTTTTCTCTTAAATAAAAAAGTTAACTCATTCTTCCAACCACAAATGGATTACAAGAAGTCTTCTGGCATCTCTAATTCTGTCAAATAGATTAGGCATGTTTTAGCTCTCTGAACAGCCAGCAAAGACAGAAATCTGGGCTTGATAGAACCAGTTTTCAGATTTACTGTGGCTGGTTCTGTATTTCATCAGTCTCTAGCCACATTATAAAGAGATGCCAGGAAATAGTGTTGTGCTCTATGATTTATCACTTGCTTACACACAGGTAGACATTTGTATCCTTTTCCACTGTCTCCCTCTCTTCTGTTCCTCTCGAGATTAATTGGGTTTGTAATTTGATGGTTTAGTTCTAGTACTTATTCATCAGAAGAAGCCATATTCATCCAGAAGGCTGTAAAAGCAGGTGTTTAATATTATTGTCTGCTGTTGGAGAATAGTAGCCAACCTTGGAACAGATATCTGCAATTTTTTGTGGTTTGAAAATAGGTTCTTCTAAGTATATACACACTGAATTCACAAATTAGATTGTCCTTTCCCGAA